>JALBZB010000998.1:0-14450 GCA_038050625.1 Pythium sp. MPC-2022a
GATATATTCTTCAAATATTGGCGCCAAAACCTGTTAAAATTCAAAATTTCAAAATCTTACTGAAGTCGTTATTAACTGAGATAGACTTTAGTACAAGACCAACTGCGAATTGCGGAAGCACCCCAAGCTGGCCCTCACCCCTAAACGCAAAGAGATCGTCTGCATCTCGCAAACTTACTTTTCACCCACAGCGGCGCTGCGAAGGTAACATCATGCTAAATATCAATAGGCAAACCTGGACTACAAATGCTTGCACTTGGTCGGCACTTCCAAAACGACTTTGTGATCTTTTTAGAGGAAGTTGTAATTTACGGTGCTTTTGCGTAATTTAATTTTTTGATGACTTTCATTGGTTCATCTCGATAATTTATCTGGTCGTGCATCCAGCAGACGACCCCTTAATAGAAGCGACTATTCCTTTATGACGAGTAAACTTGACTCAAAGTTTCCATCGAAACGGCTCGACAAAAAGGTGTAAAAACGACATCATTCAATTCACCTCATTAAGACGAATCGATTGGTGCAAAAAAACATGGGATAAAAAAAGCGTTTTCTATGCCACCGCCCATTGTTAAAAGAGGATCCAATTGCATCGAGGCGTTTAAAAATGAGCACCCAACATTGAGCTTCAATTATAAAAATGCTCATTTTGTTGCGTGAAATTACAAAATGAGGCAGGCTAACGGGATGTCAAGTTGTTTGACGTCAGAAAAGGCAGCTTCCGCTTTTATGGGAACGCAATGGTTTGATGGCAATACTCTGTAAGTAACGTAAATCTTTATTGAACCTGTATATAACATAACCACATCAGAATATTGGTCTAAAAGCCTGTGTATTCTGTCTACTCAATTTACGAGGATGATTCGTGATGGCACAACTTGGCTTTTGATTTTGAAACGATCAAATGAGTGGGCACTACAATTTCCGCAATTTGCACAGATCCGTCCGTCCTTGTGATGATACTGTATGCTGGCTGTTAGGATGGCCAAGTCTTCCACAACTCCTCGCAAAAACGAAGATGGCGTGTGTGCGCTTTGGCTTCAGCGACAGACTCGTTCGTTCTCATGAGCGTCAAGAGGACCGAACCGTCCCACAGTCCAACACGAAATGCGCACGTACGTACCGTACCGAACGCACGTTCATCCGTCCGTCCGTACTGTACCTCTTGACAGAAAAGCTAACGGAGAAAGATGATGGCCTTCTTGTGTTTTGTATTCAGATCACTCCTCCCTCCTTTTCCTTCGAATGATGATGAATGTGGGATCCCGAATTGCAACTTTCGAACCGGCGGCCGGATCCCAAAATCTTCTTTTTCTGCTGCAAAAAACCACGAGCAGCTTCAAACGAGATCTGGTACAAGCACAAAATGGAACAACAACAATACCAAGAAGAACAACCAAGACGCCCACCACGAAATGCCAAATACCAAATACCAAATGCCAAATGCCAAATGCCAAATGCCAAATGCCAAATGCCAAATGCCAAATGCCAAATGCCAAATGCCAAATGCCAAATGCTAAATGCCAAATGCCGGGCTCTCTTGCCAGTGCTTGCTCGTTAATTAAAATGCCAGGAAACTCGCTTCCAGCCAACTCGACTGCTGTTCTTCTCACTCACTAGATCACACACACCTTCATCTTCATCTTCTTCTCTCTCTCTTCTTCTCTCTCGTCACCTCACCAACACACACTTGTAGGACGCACGCACACAGACAACAGACTCGACGGCGACGGCTCCGCTTTTCTTTTGCTTCTCTTCACCGGCACCATCAGGATCTTCAGAGCACCACCACGACGACAACAGACAGACACGAGAAAGACTTGATCTCTATTTGAAGCATACTTGGTTGATCCTTGCTGGAATGGTAGAGGTAGACCTGTCTGCTTTCACGGACGGAAAAGCAAAGTTGTTCGATTTTCACGCACCCCTCACTCCAGCCAGCCTGTTTGCTCTTACGGTCTCTCTCAGCTTTCTGGACTCTGAACTCTGGTTTGCTTCTGCTATTGCTGTTGTGGTGATTCGTGCTGCTCGCTGTCTGCTGTCGTGTCTCTCTCGGTCGCCGATCCAGATCTCCGTTAAATAAATTCTCTTCAAATAATATTCTGCTCTCTTGACTCAATCTGCAAGGCTCGCGGTTCATGGCGCTGTTCCGATCTGGAAAAAGCTCGTGGTCATGTATCGCGTTGGATCTGCTGTGCTCGAGATCCGCAAAAAGTACGTTGGGCCACACTGCATACCCCACGGAACGCGAGGATATGTGTAAAAACCGCTGTTTGGCGCAGCCTTGGCGATTGTCGTGGTCGCGCTGGATCCCTCCTCCATCAGCTCAATCTGCACCTCGTCCACCTGTGTATCTAGCACCTTCCACTCTATGCAGACTGGCTGACCTCGTCTCCAGATCGTCCGGGTGGACGGGACGATCACATCTACCAGCGCAGCACCCTCCTCTTGGCGTGCAGTCAGTGTCTTGGTTTCAGTGTCTGCCTTGCCGTACACTCGCATGTGGACGTGGTTCTTGGATCGCGTGTGGAGGAACCCCGAGCTGGAGCCTGGTGGTGGCAGCGACATGCTCGCAAAGTCTGTAAAATCGTGGCTCCGTCGCCGCATCTGCGCGCGACCGTCCGCCGTTGTCACGCAGAACGAGCTGCGTCGCTCGTGCAGGTCTTCCTGGGACGTCAGCGATCTCGTGGTCTGGGATCGCTTGCCATCTGTGCTGTTGTTCGTGTCTTCAAACCCCAGGATTGGCTTGATTCTCCGCCCGTTGCCCTTGCCGACCATAATCGGCGACGCGATCGCGTCGGTCGGCTCGTCGTGGTTCTTGTCTCCTGTCGTGGATGTCGCGCTCGACGTCGAGCTGGAGCGCGTCGAGCTGGACGACACGCTGCTGCCGTTGGATTCCTGTCGGATCGTCATGCTCTCGGTCACCGAAACGTCCGAGTACGACGTGCGTAGCAGGATCTGGGTCGTGGTCGAAGAAGAAGTGGTCGTCGTCGTGGTCGTAGACGTTGGCTCTGCGTCTCGCATCGCGGAGAGCCCAGTGAGCACTAACAGGGGGCACGTGAGTAGGTTTCCCGTGGTGATCGCTGTCTCGTCGAAAGCAGCGCCGTCCAGGGAGCTGCTCTCAAAAGCGAAGGCTAATGGATCGATCTGCGCGGCAGCCGGCTTGTTCAACTCTGGCTTGGTGTCGGCAACGTCGTCTTCCTCGGGGCCTTGGAACAAGCGGCGCAGCAGCCGTTTCGCGGTCTCGAGCGTCGCGCGCGCCAGAAACAGAATGCGGAGCGCAAGCGAGTGCGCCAGGAGCGACAGGCAGGCAGCGAACGAGGCTTCGTGGGTGGGCGCGGCAGCTTGCGCGGCGGCGGCTTCTTTCTCTCGACGGCGCGCAATCGTGACTGCGGAGCTGGGGCTGGAGTGTGTGAGTGTGAGCGTGTGAGCGAGCTGACGGGCCAGCCGGACCCTCAGATGCACACAGACGCACGCGCACGCAACTCGACTCGAGCGGCCGATCGATCGCGGTTCGGTGAAGATTTCCAAATGGGGACCTGTGAGCAGGTGGGTGCACAGGCTTCTTGCGTTGGTGAGTTAGGGCTTTGTTGTTGTAGGGGACCCTTTCTCTCTCCCCTTCTTTCTTGTGTTTTGTTTTGGCTCGGGGTTGACAGCGACCAAGAAAGTTTGACTATGGGCTTGTCTATGGTCTATGGGAGGACGGAAGAAAGGAGAAACCATCCCTTGGGTGTGCTACATTATGGAACAATTACGCGCGCGCATGTGAGTGAGTTGGTGCTTTTCACTTGCTCTTCCCTTCCTTTCCCTCCCTTCCGTGCTTGCGAGCGCTCGCAAGGCGCAACAAACGGCAACAAGCCAACAAAACAAACAACAAGAAAGCAAGGAACTCCACACACAAAGGCGAAAAGCTTTTACCCTCGCTCGCACACTCGGTCGACCCAACCTGATTCTCCGACTCTCCCTCCTCGCTCCATGTCTTTGTAACGAAAAGTGTCGTGCGGGTAGGGTTCGCACCACAACGCCGCGTAAAATAACGCCCTCATGCGTGAAATAACACCTTGGTGCAGCGAAATAACGTTTGGTGGACGGCTGGCGTCTCGCGGGTAGGGGTGTTGCGCACACTAAGATTCCATATTATGTCCTGCTCTGTCGTCAGGGCTCTGACGCCATCGCTTTTTTGATAGAGAGAGAGCAAAACCCAGCAGCAGCAAGCGAGCAAGCACAAGGAGGAGACTTGCGGTGGTGTAAATCGGAACTAAACACCAATACCTACAGTCGATGGAATGTACCGTACGAGGAGCCGAGAACAAGGAACCCCAAACAAACCAAAGCGCTCGAATACTGACGTCCACATGCTGCGCGCGACCTCAACCGCGTGGACGGAACCGCTCGGTCGACTGATTGTGTCCTGTCTCCCGCTTTGGCGACTGGCGCTGCTTGCGGCTTTGTCTACGCGATCGGACGAGCAACAAACCAAACGAAAGTAACGTTGTCGCTCGAAAGCTGTCTGCTTTCGAGCAACTCTGGGCAGCTTCACTTGGTGCTAATAGTTTTCATCCTCGTCTTTTTGGAACACAAGAGAAAGAATTTCGAACTGCCCATGAGCGTATTTCGTGTCCCAGTCCTTCGTATTTGTGTGTGGAACGTTTGTCGCCAACTCTCATGCTATTTTTTGAAATACAGTGTAGCAGGCGAAGGGAGGGAAGCGCATGCCTTGATGACGCTTGGCCGAAGCAACTACTGTTGAGTTGCCTCGCGCAAACACATCGAGACCAGCAGCGCACATAGCAAGCCAGCAAAAGATAAGGTACCCCGCGACTTTGTGTTTGTTTGTTCTCAAAATGGACAGTTGCGCTGTTTGCTTGGGGCGACATGAGTAGCTCTTATCGTGGTTTGCTGATGTTGAAGATCGCCTCTTCTTGCGTGTGGGATCTCCTCTCCAATTTCTTATTCTTCGGAAGGATGGACGAAAATGGACGGACGGACGAACGGTCGGTCGTGAAGGGTTTTTTGGCTCGCAAAGCCCAACAAACAACAGAAGCAAACAAAGCAAAAGCGCGACGTTTCAAATGCTCCTGTGTGACTGCACGACTGTGACAAGGATGCGGAAAGCGGCCACGCAAGTGACAGCTGATCAAATCTGCCCGGTTGACTTTACACCACAGAAGGTGCAGCTTTGAAATCTGCAAAAATGCAGTTTGTCCAGTTTGCTCTTGTGAGCGAGTGTGATGCCAGCAAGTTGTGCACAACAACAACATGATTGTCTCTTGTTGCGCTGGCGCTTGCTTGCTTGCTGCGCGTGGTGAGAGGCGCTGAACAGGGACGCCCGCGTAAACAGACTGCAGCTGCTGTCCATGTTTGCGCGTGTTGTTGATTGTGTATGCGTGCTGAACTGTGAAGGCATAACCCGTTGGTTTCTGGGTGTCGATTGGAGAGAGAAAGACTCGTGTACACTCACTCCTCTGTCTATTTTTGCAACGGCCAGTCACGCCCAAGTCCGTCCTCGTTGCTTCAAATCCGCAGACCATCATCCGCTTCAACGTCCTAGTCAGTTCAGAGTGAGAGGTTATGTGCTCGAGCCACAATGCGACAGCCACTAAAAGAGCAAGAAGGCAGTCAGTCAGTAGTCAGTCGCTCTGGCTGAAAGGCATGCAATGCAAGGCGTGCATCTCTTCGAGCTGAAAATGGAGTTCAGTCCAGCCAGTGGAGCGAGGACTCGAAAGCACAGTCCGCTGTTCATTTGCATACATATAATCTGTAAATCCGTTTATAATCGTTTCATACATGGGATAGCTGGTATCTACCCTTTGTAAAGTGAATAGTAAGCCTCTTAAAAATCGCTACTTGATACAAGAGAGCGCTCCATCAAAGCTCGTTTCCCGCATCGCGATTGCTCGCAAAGAACTTGTCCTTTTTGGCAGACAGCAGACGTGACGCCCCCATTCTTCATTTCAACATGCGAGCGCCAGCTTGATCGGTATATGATGAGATGGCGAATAGCATTACAAAGCGCACACCACTTGGCTGGCGCTTTTCCTCCTTGGTTGTGGAATGCGACGCGCATGCTGTAGGCAACAACCCTACGCTCTCTATACAAACATGCCAATACAAAAGCCTAATGTTGTGTTTGTTCTCTCCACAAGATAAAAGCGCAAAGCAAAGCCTGAAGCACGGATCCACCTGCCTGCCACGCATGCATGCATGCATGAGAGAGAGAGAGAGAAAGAGAGAGATCTTGAAGCGGTCCTTTCGTTCCTCACCAAACTGTGTGTATTTATTGCGTCATTTCTATCGTGCGCTAGATGGTCAATTTTGAGAATCCCTGCTCGAATCCTGTGGGGATAGAAATCGAAAGGGGGTATAGGTACGTGGTCTATTTTGATCACAACTTATATCACACAGTTGCAGTCAAGCCTCACAGCTCCAAAGCGGTTCAAAGGATTCATTCAAATTGCTTTCCAGGCGTTTATTGGATGTACACTCCACTCCAGAGAGAGAAAAGGAGAGACGAGTCAATGGATCTTGAAAGGGCAGAAGTGTGGATGACGTGTGCTCCGCGTGATCTCTGCCAGCTCCCATAGGTTCAATCTACAGATCCAGACCGAACTCCTCATCACAGCATGATGTACAATCCGCTCGCTGCTATCTCTTGTGTGGATGTGTGGCTGCTATTCTTCCGGACGCCAGCTCACAGTGGGGCGTTGTGTAATAGCTGGGGCTCACGCGTGCGCACGAGGTGGGAGAAGCCCTTAAACATCGCAGGCCGATGTTGTTTCTTCCCCAAATCACAATCAAAACAAAGCTTTTCGAACATTAAGATGCGCATGGGAAGCAAGAACAGACCACCTGCATTCGCAAGCATGCATCTGTCTATCTATCGCATGTTCGCAAAGAAGAGCACGAGAGACATACAACAGCACCTTGTTTGGTCGCCCACCGTGCATCCACTTGATTCAACCAGTCGATATATCCACTGGCCCAGTCGCACGGACGGAGCGACGACGGATGCCGAGCACGCATGTGGCTGCATTTTCATGTCTGTGCTGGGCGGCTCAGCTTTTTTCGAAGAGCTCTTCTTCTTCGTTGCGTGGAATTTTGATCTGTATACCAGATTTTATCCTCAATTCTCGCCTGGCGCATGCATGTGCGCGTTTGGTAGAACCCTGAAAGGTTGTGGCTGACTGGTTTGGCGCTTTGAGCCAAGAAAACGTCACCCGCCCGTGGCATTGATCATTCGGTCCGTGACGTGTTTGATGAGGAAGGGAGTGAAGGCGATGTGATTGATGCATCTCTTGATGATACTGTAATTTCGAAAGTGACGTGGCGCGTGCCAGACAATCATCCATCTTATTTAGTGACCTACACTCTCATGCGTCGTTTCGGTTTTTGTCGTCGATCTTTTTGAAACGGACACGGTTGAAGATGGACCCCTCAATGGCAACCGTCCGAAGCGCGCCGTCGCTCACGCTTTCGTTTGCCGACTCCAAAAGAACAGCAAAGAAGGCTTTCCAGAGGACAAAGCGCAGTTGACTAATCATTTGATAGCGGATACAGATACAATCTGAAGGAGCATCAAGTTTGGGCACCCAGTAGATTGTTTCCCTGTTTGTGGTTGATATCGCACACTATAGTACTTTTCAATTGTAAATATATCCTCTTACAGATGTCTCAGCTAGGCTCGTTTTTGTGTGAAGAGCGTCATTGTGATTACGGAATTGTGCAAAAGTAAAGCTTGTTGGAGCGGTTTTACGTATTTGGTGGATCTGAAGCTGATTTGTATGGGCCGCTTGGTATTTTGTGTGGAGGAAAAGAGCAACAAAGCAACCAGCCCAAGCAAAGCAAGCGGTTGTCCGCACAAGCCAGCGAAGTGGGAAGTGAGCAAGTGAAGAGAAAGCAGCAACAACAGAGCGAGAGGGTGAGTCTATTGATTCTGCCGCTGCGATCCTCTCACGCCTTGCGTGCTTCAAGCAACAATAGCAAGCATCCAGCAAGTCAACAAAAGCAAGCAAAAAGCATCCACCAAGTCAACAAGAAAACAAAAGCGCAAAGAGTTGTTGTAGTCGTTGCCATTGTTGGTGAGCATGTCCGCCGCTGTCGCACGCGGGAAGCACGAAGAAGCAACGCCGCTGCTCAGCCCTGCGGTTGCTTCTACTTCTGCGTCCACAGGCAACAACGTCACGGACGATTATGGCGCCGACTGGGTGCATCCGGAGCACCAGGCCAACATTCTGTCCAAGATCACGTTCAGGTAAGCAACGAGTGGATGCATTTGTCAAGGTGACTGTGTATGTGGTGCGCCTCTGCGGTTCTGTCTTCAGTAGTCATCATTGGATGACGACTGGGGCTCCAAGCCTGCAAATCTACCCATGCGTGATACCGCACTGCAGTGGTTGTGCTTGTTTGTTTGTCGTGTGGCTTGCTTGTTTGCTTGCGTTTGCTTATGCCCTTGCTTGTTTGTCACACGACGGTGAAAACAAAGCACGCCAATGCTCCCACGGCAGTCAGTGTGAAGAGGGGGACTCATCTCGCCACGTTTCTCAATGAATGACGACTGGATGGATAGATGCGAAAAAGAATGCGGTGGCGTGCGCGCAATCTGCTCCTATCAATATATACGTGTGTGTGTGTGTGTGTGTGTGTGGTGAGGTTGTTTTTCATGCATTTGCTTGATGTGAGTGTTCAATTTGAGAGAGAGAGAATTTTTTGAGAGAGCGGATCAGGTCTGCCTTCAACCAATGGGCTGGGTGGACGATGACCTGGCTTCGAGTAAAAAGGGATGCGCTTGCCGTTGTCTTTGTGCTTGCTGCTTTGCTTGTGTTGCTGCGCTTTTTGTGCTTGTGTTGTTTGTTTTGTCGCTGATGTTGTTGCAGTTATTGCTCACCATCTTGTTGTTGTTTCGGTGTTGCTTCCGATTGCGTGCAACAGCTGGCTCGGCGCGTTGTTGCAACGCGGCGCCACGACGCCTCTACGCGCCGAGCACCTTTGGTCACTTCAACCTGCGGACGACACGGGTCACGTCACGGCCGCGCTGGAGCTGCGCCTCGCGCAAGATCTGCATGCTGCGCGCGACCTTTCACTCTGGCGCGCGATCCGCAGGGTGCGTACTCATTTGAAATATGTGTGTATTGTATGTGCTGCGTGGGGTGATATTGGTGGCAATGCTGATGACGATACTCGACTGTTTGTTGATTTGTTGTTGTTGCGCAATAGGCGTTTGGCTTCAACATGTACGCCGCGGGCGTGTGCAAGTTGTTCGGCGATTGTCTTGGCTTCGTTGGACCCATTTGTATCAATGGTGCGCTTGCATACAAGTTGCTTGCTTTGTGAGGATGTGTTGTTTGTTTTGCGTCCACTGACAGGATTTGTGTAATATTTTTGTTTGTTTTGCGTGCACATGCAGAACTGATCAAGTACGTGGAGAACCCGTCGTCAGCGTGGTTTGTGCCCAAGTACTACGGCTACATCCTCAGTGGTGCACTCTTTGTGTCCTCAGCGCTGCAAACGCTCTGCTTGCACCAGGTAACATTGGCATTTGCCTATTGTTGGGAGCGAATAAGTAATCTTGCGCGCTTGTTGCTGTTGTTGTTGTGTTACTCACTTGTGTGCAACGTGTTGTTCGCTATTTGTTTGCAATTTGTGCTTGCGCAATTGTTAGCATCACCACTTGGTAATCCGCGAGGCAATCCGCGCGCGCTCGGCGCTCACGATGCTCGTGTTCAACAAGTCGCTCAAGCTCTCGTCGCAGACCAAGAGCCAGCTTGGCGCCGGCCGCATCCTCAATATGGCCACGATCGACGCCAACCGCATCCTCGACCTCTTCTACGTCGGTACGCCAACCAACCAACCATCCTCATCTTACACCCAACTATCTTCACCATCACCAACTTCGGTTGTAAGAGCCACGCACTGACCACGAACCATTTTCCCATGTCCCATTATACAGTGCACTACTCGTGGGCGGCTCCGTTGCAGTTACTCGTCGGACTGCTGCTGCTCGTCAAGTTCCTGGGCGTCGCGTCGCTCGCGGGCGTGGCGCTCATGGTCGTGCTGCTGCCGCTGAGCGCGCTCTTCTCGTCGCAGGCGGCGCAGGTCTCCAAGAATCTGCTCGGCTGCACGGATTCCCGCCTCAAGTTCCTCAACGAGCTCTTCCAGAGCATCCGCGTGATCAAGTTCTACGCCTGGGAGAGCGAGCTGCTGGCGCAGGTGGAGCGCATCCGCACGGACGAGCTCGGGTTCCTCAAGCAGATGCTCGTCTGGAATGCGTTTAGCCAGGTGGCGCTCCAGGCGGGGCCGATCCTCGTCTCCCTCGCGTCTTTTGCCGTGTACTCGCTGGTGTCGCACGAGTCGCTCACTCCGGACAAGGCGTTCACGGCGATCACGCTGTTTAGCATCTTCCGTCTGCCGCTTATGATGCTCCCGCGCATCTTTGGGCTCATTTTCCAGGCGAACGTGTCGGTCAAGCGCCTTGAAGGATTTCTGAAGACCCAGGAGCACGACCCACCGGCTCACAGTTACAGTCAGCATAACAAGAGTAGCGCGAAGGCGGTTGGTTCGCCGTCTTCGAATTCGTTCATCGGCATCCGCAACGCGACGTTCAAGTGGTCGCACAGTGATGACAATGAAGAAACTGCTCAACAACAACAGCCAATGGCTCAAGAAGACTCAAACAGCTCTTCGGCGTCAGTAGCACAATTGGCGAACATTTCGATCACGATCCCGAAAGGACAGCTCACGGTCGTCGTCGGCGCCGTGGGCAGTGGGAAATCCACGCTGCTCTCCGCACTTTTGGGCGAATTGTACCCGGAGACCGGTCAAGTATTCATTCCCAAGGCAAATGTGTCGTACGCGGCGCAGAGTCCCTACTTGATCAACGCGAGTGTGGAAGAGAACATCACGTTCGGAGCTCCTCGTGACCTCAATCGTCTCGACAGGGTGGTGAAGGGCTGCGAGCTGCTTTCGGACCTCAAACAACTATCGAACGGACTGCAGAGCGAGATCGGCGAGAACGGCGTGACGCTCAGCGGCGGCCAGAAGCAGCGCATCTCGATCGCACGCGCGGTCTACGCCAAGAAACAGGAGATGTACGTGTTCGACGACCCGCTCTCGGCGCTGGATGCCCACGTGGCCACCAAGATCTTTGACCAGTGCTTCAATGAGTCCACTAAGGGGATTCTTGCCGGACAGACCCGGGTGCTCAGCACGCACGCACTCCAGTTTGCGAAATTTGCGCAGTGGATCATCGTCATGAACCAGATGCAGGTCGTGCAGATGGGGACATTCCAGGACCTGACGACGGGGAAGCCCGATGGCAAGTTTGCGCAGCTTATGGCGTCGCTGAACGCTGGCAACAGCAGCACTTCCCCTCATGGTGAACTGCTCACGATCTCAGGTATCCCAGGTATTGGTGATGACGTCGAAAGCCCTGCAGAGCGGAAGGTGCGCGCTGAGAGCCTCTCCAAGTCGACGGACCAGGCGCTCGTGCTGATCGAAGAAGAGACCAAGATCGAAGGCACGATCTCGTTCGCCGTCTACTCGCAGTACATGGCGTCATGTGGACTTGCGCTATCAGTGGGGGCGTTCGTACTGCTTCTGGGTACCCAGGTGGCGAGTCTGTCGACGGATCTGTGGCTGACCTACTGGACAGGCTCGAGCTCTTCAGCTTCAGAGACTGGAGACGAAGAAGGGAGGTCATTTGAATTCTACCTGGCGATCTACGCGTACCTGTCGCTCGCGACCATCGTGTTGGGCTTCTGTGGCGATCTCTGCTCGCGATTCGCTGGTCTCAGGTACTGTCGTTTAGCAATTTTGAAGTCCTGGATTCTCTACCACCTATTGCTTGATCTAATTGATTTGTACGTCTGGTTTTCGTGATGAAACAGAGCGTCCAAGACGATCCACCACAAGCTGCTGCGCCACATGATCAAAGGCACCATGCGCTTCTTCAACACGACGCCCGTGGGACGCATCCTCAACCGTTTCTCCAACGACATGAACACCATCGGTATGACCCCCCACAATTCGAAGTTTATAAGCTGTGCCCTCTATCTTTACAAGCCCGCACTCTCATTCTTAACAACTTGTGTCTCTGAAACTGTTAAAACTGGTTCATTGCCAATGCAGATCAAAAGCTCAACGCGTCGATCGTGTCATTCACGACGATGCTGCTCTCGCTCTTCAGCATGCTCGTGGTGCAGTGCTCGTCGGCGCCGGTGCTGCTGGCACTGCTCGTGCCTGTGTTCTTCTGCTACCTGTCGTACCAACGCTACTACGGCAAGTCGTGTCGCGAGCTGCAGCGGCTGGACAACATCTCCAAGAGCCCGGTGTACGCGCACTTCACGCAGACGCTGAGCGGTCTCGTGACGATCCGCGCGTTCGAAATGGTGAAGAAGAGCGAGCGGGATCAAGCGCAGAAGCTCAACCAGAACACCAAGGCGTTCTTGCTTTTAAACCTGATCAATCGCTGGCTGGGCGTGCGTCTTGAGTTTCTCGGCGCGCTGATCACGTTCGCCGTCGCGTTCTTCGTGAGTCGCAACCACATGGTCATCTCGAGCGCCATGGCAGGCTTGCTGCTGAGCTACTCGCAGAGCATGACTGGACTGCTGAACTGGATCGTGCGCAACAACATCGACATGGAGAACATGATGAACAGCGTCGAGCGCACAGAGGAGTACTGCCGAGTGGACACGGAGCCGCTGGTCCTGGAAGAAGAGCTGCCGGAGGGCCACGACCCGGAAGCGCCGCGCTCGTACCTGCTGCAGACCCGTCCGCAGTGGCCCGAACAGGGCAAGATTGACTTCTCCAACGTTGTGGTCAAGTACCACCCGCAGGCGCCGCCCGTGCTGCACGCGGTTTCGTTCAGCATCAAGGGCGGCGAGAAAGTGGGCATCTGCGGCCGCACGGGCGCCGGCAAGAGTTCGATGCTGCTCGCACTCTTCCGCCTCGTGCCTTGCTATGATGGTGGGGGCATCCAGATCGACGGTGTGAACATCACAGAGCTGGACCTGCACGACCTGCGTGCCCGTATGGCGATTATCCCGCAGGACCCCGTGCTCTTCGCAGCGAGCATCCGCTTCAATCTGGACCCGACGGGGCTCGCGAGCGATGACGTGCTGTGGAGCGCGATCCGCAAGTCGCACTTGCACAAGTTCATCAGTAGGCTCCCGGGTCAGCTTGAGGCCTTTGTGCTCGAAGGAGGCGACAACTTCAGCGTGGGCGAGCGCCAGCTGATCTGCCTGGCGCGCGCGATCATCCGCAACTCCAAGATCCTGTGTCTGGACGAGGCCACGGCGTCCATGGACCACACGACCGGTACGTTGTGGCATTGCTATTGTTATACCAAGGTGCTACTCTATGAACCAATTACTAATGGGTGGCTGTAAACGCTGTTTGCTTTGTTATGTAGACGCGCTCATCCAGGCGTCGATCCGGAAGGAGTTCGCGGCGTCGACGGTGCTCACGATCGCCCACCGCGTGGAGACGATTCTGGACTACGACAAGATCCTCGTGCTCAGGCAGGGCCGCGTGGCCGAGTTCGGCTCGCCTGGCGAGCTGCGCAGCAAGAAGAACGGCGAGTTCGCGTCCATGCTCAAGAAGCCGTAAAGAGAGAAAAGTGCACTCTTTTCTCTCATGTTCCTCATTCTCCCCCTCCATCCATCAGCACCTCTAGCGCCTGTCAATCACGCGAAATTCGCCCCGCGACTGCACGCAGATGGTATAGATAATGTCTTTGGCTCCTTTTGTGTTATTCCAGCCACATCTAAAAAAATATCTTGTTAATCTGCACTTGTTTTGGTTTGGTTGCTAATAAGCTCCACTTACCAACCTATATCCAGGATGTAATCAAGAGTGCCAAGGATATAGGGTTGCTAATCATGAGCTCTGTAGCCAACTGTGAGTTGTTAACCGCACTTTGCCCGTGTACACTACTGTGACGCGTTATGAACGGAACGCCGTGCAGCGCTACCTCTGTGTGGCTGAAGAGCCTCACAACAAACGTTATATTTACTGCAATGCATCATTGGTCTTGGATTCTCTCTTTTTCTTCTGGCCAAGACACGGAGCTGCGAATTGCTCCTAGCAGTTTCCTATCAGCAGCCACCGTTCAAGTCTTCCTCACTGTTTCGATCCCACTTATCAGTACGCTTTTGTCTTGTCTCGATTGCCGTATGAGCCACGTTGGAGCTGCTCGGATGTGCATTTGGGTGTCCACACCAGCACCAAAAGACCTGAGCTCATCATTGTCCACATCAGACCGCACGTTTAGGTGTCTGGAGGATAACGTCGCGCTCGCATTTCGTGTTGAAGCTGAAAGTTCCGAGTTGGACGGACACCTCAGTGCAAATGGGATTAGATGGGTGGATACATACTCTAAATGCCAAGATCCGATTAAACGGAGAGAGAGAGAGAGAGAGAGAGAGAGAGAGAGAGAGAGAGAGAGAGAGAGAGAG
>JALBZB010000999.1:0-14449 GCA_038050625.1 Pythium sp. MPC-2022a
TAAAGGTTTGCCTCACAGGGGGCAAACCGCATTCGTACTTTAATAAACAGTCACGATTTACCCCTTTAAACAGAAGGAGTCTTTTGTGCGGTCCCTGTCGATACAGGAGACCAATAGAAACGCGTCGTTGCTCTGCAGGACGCAGGCAACAGAGAACTGTGCTTATTGCCTGTGTATGCAGGCAATAGAAGTACGCTCTCAATCCCGTCACGAGTCCTTGCGGAAGGTGTTCAACACACGCCTCCTCGCTCTGTGCACTGTGCTGCGTAACTCGGGAACGCCCGGTTACAGTTACAGACGGTCGAACCCATTCGAGGCGAGCGAGTCTGTGCGTCATCGTGAGTTCGGGGGTGCTCTTGCGCTTCACGTAGCGCAGTGTGCCCTCACGGCTAAGCAGGCTACGCACGGAGCGAGCGGAGATGATAAGATCGAGATTGTGGGCGAGCTGTGACGAGCTGTACTGACAGGTCTTGGCTATTAGGACGATGCTATGGAGGGTGGCTGGGGTCAAGCTGGAGCGTCTGCCTTGGTGCCGTGCCGTGTTATACCGCTCTAAGTCACGTAGGTTCGCTTGGACGACGGTCTTGGAACGCCGTATCACCACAGCGATTTCTCTCTGGCTTCTGCCAGCCTCGTTCATGGCCACAATTTGACCTTTTTCATAGTCAGAAAGTGCAGGCCCTCTTGGCATCCCAATTCTTGCTCTCCTGTTCTGAAAATCACACACATGATAGTCAAACATCCGTTGTATAAAAAAATGCGTTTGGAGAACAAAACAACGTACCTGAATGAGTATTCAACGCCGAGCGATGAGTGATCTTGTATCTTCTTTTGGGCGCTTGAGGCGTTATTTTCAAATGTGACCCCAATATTGCTTCAATCATACAGGCAAGGCCACCAAACGATTGGTCTTTATCATACGAATTGGAAAACGTAATTACTTTTGTAAAAAAAATCCAATGTTTGGGTCTCAATCGTAAAAATTCAAGTGGTCTTATAAATCCTGCCAGCACTGTAGTGAGAGATGGAAAATCTTTTTGTTGAGAGACTTTCGGCACAAAATGCCATCATTTTAGTGACTTCAAAACAAATTTTAGTATACACTAACGCTTGGCAGTCCGGTTTCCAGCGTACGCTATACGTTTTGGCGGTCCACTCCACGTGTTGGTGGTCCACTCCATTTGCTTGAACACCCGTATCCCTAACGCGGCTGCTCTCACACTTCCCAACTTCCCATCAAAGCACCTGCCTGCTCCTTCATTTCCGCTCTCGCCTCCTTCACGCACACTCTCTCCCCCCGCCAAGACACAGCAATGGAAGCCATCCGCAGATACCTCAAGGTGCGCTTTGGCTCTTTCTTTCTTTCTCTCTCTCTCTCACTCTCTATTGTGTTGCGAGCGCATGTGGAAACCCAACGCGACTGACTGACTCATGCGATCTCTGTCGTATCTTTTCTCTCTCTCTCTCTCTCTATGTAGGTGCAATTGCCGCGCTACCTCAAGGGGCTGCCGCTGCCGCGCACGTTTGCTGGCTTCATGAAGCTCAAGCAGGAGGAGTGGGTGTACCTGGCACCGCTGCTCGTGACCATCGCCGTGCTCTTCTACTCGCTCTTCTTCTCCGGCAAGGCGGACTCGAAGAGCGCCAAGTTCCGCGTGAACCGCCAGGTGCAGCTCGAGAAGGAGAAAGTGGTGGACTTTCTAGCCGTGACGGAAGTGGAGGACCTCGTGACCAAGGGCAAGGGCAAATGCCTCGTGTGCCGCTGCTGGAAGTCCAAGAAGTTCCCGCTCTGCGACGGCTCGCACGTCAAGCACAACAAGGAGACCGGTGACAACGTCGGCCCGCTCGTGATCCAGGAGAAGAAGTAAGCGCGTGCTTCTGCAGTCTGTCCAACTGGACGCTCCGGTGGTCGCTCAAAGGATGAAAGTCAGTCATTGTTGCAAGAAGGCTTGCTCGCTGGGCATTGAAGACCAGCGCCGCACAAGTGAAGAGCGATTGAAGCACATTAGAGTGCCGCAGTAGTGGCTTTTCTTGCGGAGTGCTTTTTCTGCGGAGTGCCTGCTTGCTGTGTGTGATATGTGAGCCGATTATATTGTGATCCATACATGTTCGAATGTTGCCTGCCATAATTGTGTAGCTTGTGTTAATACCTTGCATGCACTCGTTCTGAGATCCCATGTGCGTCTACTCGAGTGTTTTGAAAGGCGAGTGTCCTGTTGCTGCTACTGGATGTGTACACTGAGTCAGCAGAGCTCCTCATGAGGAACTCCGTTGCCAAGCTGTACGTACATTCACCAGATCCATCCATTCCATTTCCCTTGCTTCTAACCATCCATCACAGAAAGATACGCTTGTATTCCGGTTGTGTATGCGAACGACAGCAGCAACGAGACGAAGCGCAATGACTCTATCAGAGGCGAATCTGCTGCTGGTGACCAGTGCCCAACCAGTCAGTCAGCACACAGGCAGACAAAGAGAGCGAAGGCATTTTCATTTGGCGCATTTGCTGATTCAGTGCGCCGTCATCACTTTCGTCATCGGGGATCTACTCTGCTTGAACAAACGACTGTTCGCAAAAATCGAACTTAAGAGGCTCCTGGCTGGTCTGCCCAATCAAAAGCTCTATACGAATAGTCTATTCAGTAAGTTTCAACATCCATCCAAAATGTATTGGAATTCTTTCGCGCGCATAAACTACAACTCGACAAAATCGAAAGAATAGGCTGTTTGCTAGTATCATTCCTTCTAAGTACGACTCTTTGCTTCACATCAGACGCACTTTGTCAGCCCCAAAAGAGCTCCCCATAGTGAGCGCAAGTGTAATGGACGACAGCGAATGAGCTGAGGAGCTCTGATTGATGATGCGTGTATCCCACCATCATTCATGTTGTGCAATCGCGCATTGATGGCAACGGGCAACGACAACACCAACCTCAGCAATTGCGTCTGCGTCCCACGCTCCAGGTCCACGCTCGCTTCCTTCGCTTTCCCCAACACAACAGCTGCAGCAGTCGCAGTCACAGTCACAGTCGCAGTCACAGTCACAGTCGCAGTCACAGTCACAGTCGCAGTCGGTGCCCATCAATTGGGCGATCCCATCGAGCGATTGAGCGAGCGATCAATCAAGGCACGCGCGCTCGGCTGTCCGTCTTCTCCGCCCTTCATAAGCCAAGGAAGACAGTATCGTGGAGACCCCTCTACTGATCCCCGCCTGTCGGTGCGCTGCATATAGAGGAGAGACCCCAGACATAGACCCACTGAGAGACTGTCATGGCGAAGGACCACGCGCGCGCGCCGTCGCGGCCGTTCTTCCCCGTGGCGGACCACCAGCTGCCCAAGATCCACGTGACGCCCGAGCAGCACGAGGAGCTGCGCGCGTACCTGCTGCCGATGGTGCAGGAGGTCATCCGCGAGGGGGCAACGTGGGGGCGCTCGAACGTGCGCAGCGCGCAGCGCGACGGCTGGAAACTCACGGCGTCGACGCTTGAGAGCTGCTTATTGACTAAGAGCAGCGGGAAGAACTACCGCAGCAGCTACAGCTTGCCCAGCAGCAGCGCTAAGGGCAATGAGAAACAGCAGCAGTTGGCCCCCTTGATGCAGACGCCGCCGACCTCGGGTCAGTGCTTCATGGGCCACCTGAAGGCGCCGTACTCGCTCGAAGACGTCATGAGTAGCGCCTACGGCGAGACGACCGAGGAGGTGCGCCTGCACTACACGCAGACGTACGGCTCCATGTGCCTCGACAGCTGCGTGCTCAAGACACTCGAAGGTGCGACGCTCGAGGACCCGTTCTGGTACATGGGTATCAAGTGGCTCGCGCTCAAGTCGCCCGTGAAAAAGCTCGTGTCGAGCCGAGAGTTCGCATACATCGAGCTCACAGGCACGCATGTGCAGCAAAGCGACGGCCAGCGCATGCTCTACCGCATCGTGCAGTCGGTGAACCTGAAGGGGTACGGCGGCAAGGACTCGTACTTTGGACTCACGCGCGCGCACATTGAAGCCGCGATGGTGTACTGGGTGGACGAGACCAACAGCACGCCCGAGCGGCCCGTGCTGAACGTGTGTACAAAGGGACGAGCGCATTTCAAGGGCAGCATGCCGCTTTGGCTCGTGCAGCTCTACCTCAAGAAGATGTGGAACACGAAGCGCTCGCTGCATCACGACGACGGGCTCCATTCCACTGTTGTCACCGCGGCCGCCGCTGCAACAGCAACAGCAGCAACAACGTCAGTGAGGGCAATAACAGCGAGGAAGCACAGCAGCGAGAGCAGGGGATCGATTGCGAGCAGTAGCAGCGACAGCGCGCCGCTCGACATGGCGACCTCGTGGGTGCCGAACGAAGAGCGTAGCGCGTGCTACGTGTGCCAGCGAAAGTTCCAACGCGTGCGGCGCCCCAAGCACCACTGCCGGTCTTGCGGCGAAGTGATCTGCCGCGAGTGCACGAGCTACAGCAAGCTCAACGTGCGCTCGCTCGTGCGCACGGATTCGTCGCTGGCGCTGCTGAGCACTGGTAGCAGCAACCACAGCAACCGTGACTTCTCCGAGAGCAATACCCTGACGACGACGCAGTCTGCTGGCGTGAAGCACACGGCGAAAGCGAGAGCACCTCGGCACGTGGTGCGAGAAGCGCACGGGATATATATCACAGTGGGCAAAGTGTGTCATCGGTGCATGGAGCTCAAGAGCATCATGCACAACAACAGCACGGCGTTCCAGATGCAGAATCAGCAGATGGCCCCGTGGAAGAGCGGCTACAATGCGCAGGACGAGAAGCTACGCACGCTACACCCCGAGCGTGACGCGAGTGAACATGGCCATAGCAATGACAATGGTGATGATGCGGCCATGCACAACAACAGGTTTGCACCGCTGGGCTCACCCTGTGAAGAGAAGTATGAGGCAGCAGCGGACGTGGAGAGTAGCGAAGGCAGCGATCATATCGACGGGAGCTTTCCGACGTCGACCAAGCAAGGTCGCAACCACCGGAGAGGGAGCTTGTCGTCGATGACATCGTCCGAAGTGTGCGCGATCATTGAAGAGAATGGACAATGTGAGTTGCACCCGATCGGACGAAGAACTACAGGCAGTGCCGCTGAAATGAATGGTGGTGGTGAGAATGGTGAGTTCGCACCTAATGCTGTTGTTGCTGTTGATACCTCTTCGGTGGTGTCGAACAAAGAGCGCGACTTTGACGACGTTGTCGATAACAATATTGACGACGGCGACGAAGTTGACGTTGATGAGGAAGAAGAAGAGGATACCGACAGCAACGAAGACCTGGAGTTCAAGCCCGTGCTGGCGAACGCAGTGCCCGCGCACGAGCTGCTGGCCAACTCCAATGTGGGGCGAGACAGCGAGTTCTCCGGTTCGCTCTCGAGCTTCAACCCGGATATGCTCTTTGACTTCCAGCAAGAGTTTAGTGACGATGACGACGATGATGAGGATGAAGGCAGGGAGAACAGCAACAGCAACAGCAACAGCAAGAAGGAGGTCGCGGTGACAAAGGCCCACGATGACTTTCTGCTGTCGCCGCACGCGGTCACGCTGCTGTCGCCCACGGACTCGACCACGCTGTCGACGTCGTCGTGGCCGCGCGCGCAGTCCCAGCGAGGGAGCGTCTCGATCGCGGACGTTCAGCTCGCGATTGCGGACAACGCCAAGCTGCTTGAAGTGCTCAAGCGAGAGCGGGGGAGCGAAGAAGACTTTGCCCAAAGCCCCTAAAAGAATATGAATATGAACGCGCTCGAAGTACCAACCTACCACCTACCTACCTTTTGCGAAATAGACTGCAAATATAATAAAGAAATGTTTTGGATCATACATATGACTTTGGTTCTTGCCACTTTGTCATTTCTGCCAGCCACTCGGGACCATTTTCAACTTTTATTTTATACGCTTAAAGAACAATTTTCTCAACATGGTACTAGTAGTTTAGTAGTTCGTTTGCTTCGTGCGCTGCTGGACGCACTCAGTCGATGGATAGAGAGGACATTCTGGCGGTCGCCTGCTGCTCCGCATCGTGCTCTAATTGGTTATTGCTGCTGTTGTTGCTGTTGCTCCCGCGCGCGTTCAGCATCGCCGGCTTGGTCCGTGCGAGCGACCGCATCACCGCGCCGATGGGCAGGCGCGCCTCAACTCTCGAGTTCGCGACGCGCTGCTGCTGGATCGAGCTGATGAGCGCCTCCTGCTCCGCGATCGACTGCTCCATTTTCTCAAAGTGGTCGGGGATCGAGAACGAACGACGCCGGATATCGATCGGCAAGAGCGAAGACGCTTCACTGGCTGTGTCGATGCTGTTGTTGTTGTTGCTGCTAGTGACGTCGTAGCTATTGTTGCTGCTGGTGGTCGTCGTGGCGGCAACCTGCATCGTCGAAGTGAAAGATGGCACATGGTTGCTGTCCGCGAGGCTGTTCCGGAAACTCAGTCGGTCGCCGTCGCTCTTGCTCTTCAGCCGCTCGCCTCTCACCATCAGTTGGTTGTCATCCAGCAAATCGTCAAACTTGTACACTTCGCTGTCGTCATCGCTCACGCTCTGCTGGCGGCTCGCTGCGTCCGAGGTTGCCACCGACTTGTCGGACACGCTCACGTCGTCGAACAAACGGACGCTGCTGCGCGCGAGACGGGTCTTCTGCTGCTGGCCGCGCAGCTTCTGCTTCTCTCGCTCCATGTGCTCCTGGCGCAGCTTCTCGATGCGCTTTGAGTACTGAACGTCGTCCACGATCGACTCGTCGTCGATCGAGTCATCCAGGTACCCGCTCTCGTCGTCGTCCTCGTACTGGTACTCGTATTCACCCGCGAGCGCCGCCTGCATCTGCGCGTAGTGGCGCATCATGCCCTCCGTGAAGTAGTAGTTGCCCACCCCCGCGACCATCGCGCGGCGCTCTTGACGGATCAGAAAGATGCACTTTTTGCAAAATTTGAAAATGTTCACGACGGGGAACCCGTGTCGGTGCGTGTTTTCGAGTGTCTTGCTCAGCGGTTGGTTCTGCAACGGGAAGTTCGCGTCTTTCTTTGCGTCGAACTTGGCCGGCGCGACGAGCGGCAGTGTGGTCAGACACTGACCGCACATCACTTCGCCGCACATGCGACAATGGTGACGGCGACGCCGTAACAAGCTGAAGCTCTTGAAACAGATGAAGCACGCCTTGCGCTTCTTGTCGGGCACCCAGCTCGCGGTGCCCAGGGACGCCAGCTTCATATCCCCCGCTGCCGACGCCGCCATGGGTGACGGGATGTGCGTGCTCACGCTCAGCGCGATCGTGCTCCGGTCGTTCGGCGAGCGCTCATGCGGGAACATGAGCCCGTGCTTGGTGATGTACTTGGCGTCCGCGAGCTGCTCGATCTGCGTGATTACCGGCGCGAAGAGCGACAGGTTCAGGTTCGCCATCCAGCCGGTCGAGCGGCCCGCGGGGTCGAGCTTGCCCTCACAAAAAAGCTGCACCTCCTTCGCCTTGTGGTCGTAGTGGTACAGGAGCACGACCGAGACCTCGGAGCGTACGACGTGCATGCCGCCCTGGTCCGGGATCAGCGGCACGACGCCCTCGTGCACTGACTCGATGACCTTGGCGAGGACCTTCTCGCCGTACTCGTCCGTCACGGTCTTCTGGTAGTGCAGGAACGCGCGGTCACGCGGCTGCGCGATCTTCAGGTTCATGATCGCGCCGGTGAGCAGCCACTTCATGCCAAAGAACTGGAACGGATCGTCGTCGCTCTGCGTTTCGTACGCTTCGAGCACCGCGGCGTCCAGGAAATGGTCACTGAACCACACGGCGTTGATCGCGCGCTCGTCGGGGGTGTTATCCGTGTACAGTCCATACTCGACATCCTGGAGCGTCACGCCTGGCGTGCGGCCTGTCGCGACAAACGGACGCGCGGTCGAGATGCTCTGGTCGCTCCCGGCGCCGCTGCGCTTTCGATACAGCGTGAGGTTCGGCTTTGCCACATGCAGCTTCCAGTTCTTCGGGTCGTCGAAGATGCCGCTAGTACCGTCCCACGCCGCCTGGCTCTTGAGCAGCGCCTTTGTGATGCGGTCGTCCATCGCCTGCCTGTACTCGGCTCTACACTCCTCGCTCAGGTTCACGCTCGGCGTGAGGTTGTTGAGCCACGGCATGCCCGCGGGCTTGGTGGCAGCACCATGGCTCTTGATGCTGGCGCTGCCGCGCTTCTTCTGCTGTTGCTGGCTGCTGTGGCGCGCAGGCGCGGCCGCCGGCAGGTCGAAGTCGAGCATGATCGGCTCGGACGCGCGCGTACTGCTGCCGCCACCGCCGCTGTTGCGGCTGCCGCTCGCGTACGCCGTGCCGACTACGGACCGCGAGGCCGGCGGCTTCTCTAGCAGGCGGTGGTTGCTGCCGCTACTGGTGCTGGCGCCTGTGACCGACGCCCGCGCCACGAGGCCGCCGCGATAGCCTCCGATGCCGCTGATCTCCATGTGGGGGAGGGGGCTTCTCTTGCAGTGGGAGTGGGAGAGACTGATGAAGTGTCTTGAGCGTCTTGAGCGAGAGAGTGACTGATCGATCGATCGACAGGAGCTGGAGGAGGAATTGCCAATGCGTTGCGTTGTTTGGTTGTTTCTGGCAAAGCAAAACCCTCTATCTGTGTGTGTCTGAAACTACAATCTAGACACTGGCAACAGAGGACTGATCTTCAATTGATAAAGCACTTAACACGGCTTTAAACTGTGAACACAAAAAGTTATGATTTCTTAGTCTCTATAGAATGTAGACACAGCCTTTGGATTTTCTGTATTTGTGACTAAATTTGTTTGCATGCATAGTTTTGTGTTGCATAGCTTTGTAGGAACATATATTAGATGGCCTCGTTTTCTGCTTTAAGAATCTCAATAAGGTGACAGACTACTGGTGGCCAAAGCCATGATAACTTAGATAGAATGGGTGCAAATATTGGCGTGTCTTCAGCAAGAATCTGAAATGTGCTTTTGCTACGGGTGATTCATAAGTCCTAATTTGCTGTGGTAGCTATAAACATTAAATTCGATGAATGTGTATCGAAGGCGATAATGAAATGATTTAGGTAAGTATTGCTATAACATCACCGCGGATGTTGACCGAGGACTGACGAACAAGCAACATTCGCAGATCTCTCCTTGTAAAAATCTGCCATAAATCTAAAGAATTTACACCAGAGATGTTTCCCTGGTTTTGAAAGATGATCCATTGTAAACAATAATGCCGGGCTACGATCTGGGGCGTGCCCGAACGGTCTCGGCTTAGCGCAACCAAGCTAACCTTCACGCACACGCTGTTTATCAACACATATCGAGGGTGGAAAATTGATCGAACCCCTCAACGACCGAAGAAGAACTTACTTGTCGTCACCCGGTTCCGAAAAGAGAAATCGTTGATCGAGGCCACCGCGGCGTATATTACGCAAACGCCAGCATCCTGCACAAAGTACTCGACTTCCAGTTTGCGTTGCTTGTTGCTTGCTTGCGTCTCGTCAACTTTATGAACACTCGTCCATCCTGAGGTGCAGGACTTGTGGGGTTGCCCCACATAATGCAAGTGCGTTCTGCATACATATATTCCTTCTGGCATCTTTTGAAATCACCCACCGAAGAATATGCACTTGGAGAGGATTAATGCAAAAAGCCAATGGTGGATCAAAGATCCGTTTCAACAAAGAAAGGCAAGTCGCTTTCATACAAACATACAAAGTGATACAAATAGGGAAAATCCTGTTTAGTTTGGCCAGTAATTTATACAGTTCTTTCATATTTGGACACTGTTTATTGGAATTTGACGATTCTTGTTGATTCTTCCAGTTCGACTGTGCTGTGGTCATCCGGGAGAGAGAACTGAGTACAACGTTAAAGGTCGAAAATAATGTTCGCGCTGAGAGCATGATGCCAAACCAAACCAAACTCGATCCTGTAGGACGCGCAGGCTGGTTAGGCTGGTAGAACCTCGCAAAGCGGCCGCATGACACGCAAGTCAAATAGTTGAATCACCAAACTTTGTTGCTTAGCAATGTTGTGACTTTTGGCTTCGTCAATCTCGCGACAAACATAACTTAATCTGTCCAAGTGGTACTGCACCTTCAAGAGGGCACAAGTGGTCCTCGACAATGATGGGGGATGGGAAGTTGTTCCGGCCGTGCCTCCATGCCTTTTCATGGCACACATCAGTCAGTCAGATGCAATTGCATGGGTGTGATTTCTATTGGGGTCTATTTTCTATGCTGCATGTGGTCTAACGCAAACGCAGCACAAGCCAAAACGCACACCACAAGTCAAGAGCTACTTGTTTGCAGTGGATGCTCAAGATCGTTGCTACGCTGCACTGGACCGCGTCGTTCTAGTCTGGCGGGTGGACGTGTACCGGTTCATATGGACAGTTCCGTGAGAGATTAAGGCACACGCGCCTCGATCGACACGGAAGTTGTTGCTGCCTTCAGCTCGTCTGGATCATTCTCTACCTGGATGCTCGACACCGCTGCCGGCATCGTCAGCGCCATCGACTGCATCGCTGCACCGATGGGCAATCTCGACTGAGCGCCGTCTCCGTTCTCCGCTTTCATCATCGCGCGCTGCAGCTGGATCGAATTGATTAGCGCCTCCTGCTCCGCGATGGATCGCTCCATTTTCTCGAACTGGTTGGAAGCTTCCTCAGATGCGTAGGCAACGTTGTCATCGTTCTCCGCGGTGGCCCTGAGTTCTTCATTGCCGCTCTTGCTCTTCATCATATCCACTCTCGCCTGCAGCTTCTTCTGGTCCGTGACCAGCAAGTTGTCGAAATCGTACACTTCGCTGCTGCTGGCGCTTTGCTTGCGACTCGCCGGGTTTGAATCCGAGCCCAGCGATGGCACCGACATCGACGCTGAGTCGGATATGTCGGACCCATCGAACAACCGAACGCTCACGCGCGATTGCTTTTTCTGCGACTGATCGCGCAGTTTTTGCTTCTCTCGCTCCATGTGCTCCTGGCGGAGCTTCTCGATGCGCTTTGAGTACTGAACGTCGTCCACGATCGACTCGTCATCGTCGACCGAGTCGTCGAAATATCCAGTTTCGTTTCCCTCAGCTTCGTCCTCGAACTGATTGCCCTCGTAGTTGCCTGCGAACGCTGTCTGCATCTGCGCGTAGTGGCGCATCATGCCTTCCGTGAAGTAGTAGTTGCCGACACCAGCGACCATCGCGCGGCGCTCCTGGCGAATCACAAACATGCATTTTTTGCAAAACTTGAATGCATTCACGACATGGAAACCGTGGCGGTGCGTGTCTTCAAGCTTCTTGTTCTCCGGCTGGTTCTGCAACGGGAAGTTAGCATCCTTCTCGGCGTCAAACTTTTCTGGCGTGATGAGTGGTAGCGTGATCATGCACTGCGAGCACATGACTTCTCCACACATGCGGCAATGGTGGCGGTGGCGGCGCAGAAGACTGAAGCCCTTGAAGCACACGAAGCACGCCTTTCGCTTCTTGTCAGGTACCCAGCTCGCTGCGAGATGTGATGACAACCTCAGATCAGCAGTGGACGACGCCATCGGGGATGGCAGATGGGTGCTCACACTCAGCGCAAACTCACTCTTGCCTGTCGGGGAATTGTCGTGCGGGAACATGAGCCCATGCTTGGTGATGTACTTGACGTCAGCGATGTTGTCAAGCTTCACAATGGCCGGTGCGAACATCATTAGATTCACATTCGCCATCCAGCTCGTGGTACGTCCCGCAGGATCGAGCCTGCCCTCACAGAAAACCTGCACATCTTGTGATTTTGGATCGAAGCGGTACATGTAGATGATCGAGAAGTCGATGCGCACAAAGCGGATGTCGCCCTGGTCGGGAATGTGCGGGATGACGTCTTCCGGGGCCGACTCGACGAACTTGACGAGAATTTTTTCACCGTACTCGTCGATCACGGTCTTTGTGTACTGCACAAAGGCGCTGTCCCGCGGTGCGACGATCTTCACGTTGGTGAACGGTCCTGTGAGCAGCCACTTTGTGCCGAAGAAGTGGAACGGGTCCTCCTCAGTCTGGGTCTCGTAGGTTTCGAGCACCGCGGCGTCGAGGAAGTAGTCGCCGAACCAGAAAGCGTTAATCGCGCGCTCGTCCGGCGTTGTCTCAGCGTAGAGTCCGTACTCGACATCCTGGAGCGTTAACCCCGGGATGCGACCTGTGGCGACAAAAGAACGGGATGTG
The DNA here is from genome assembly GCA_038050625.1 of Pythium sp. MPC-2022a. NCBI lineage: Eukaryota > Oomycota > Peronosporomycetes > Pythiales > Pythiaceae > Pythium > Pythium sp. MPC-2022a. The sequence goes on from JALBZB010000999.1 coordinate 12,152, forward strand.
GAGACGTCCTCGTCACTCCCAGGGCCGTAGCGTCGGCGATACATTGTGAGGTTCGGCTTGGACACATGCAGCTTCCAGTTCTTTGGGTCGTCTTCGAAGATCCCGCTCGTGCCGTCCCACGCCGCTTGGCTCCGCAGCAGCATGCGTTCGATGCGGTTCTCAGCTGCCTGCTTGTATTCGGTGCGGCGCTCTTCGCTCAGATTCACGGGCGGGATGAGGTTGTTGAGGCGCGGCATCGTTTTGCGCTTCTGCGAGGTCTGTCGCTGTGCCGTCTTCGTCTGCTGGCTGGACAGGGTGGTCGACTGCGTGGTGGCAGTGGACGGCAGGTCAAAGTCGAGCAGGATCGGCTCGGACGCGCGATGACCACCCTGGAGCTGTCGCCGTCCGTCTCCTCCTCGCCCCTGTCCTCTTCCTCGTCCGCTGCCCAGCGACCGCGTGGCCGGGGGCTTCTCCAGCAGCTGGCCGTCCGCGCCGACACCGAGAGTCGTGGTCGCGCTCGTGATCGACGACCGCGCCATGAGGCCGTCGCGGTAGCCTCCGATGCCGCTGATCTCCATTATCGCGGTTCTGCTGCTCCGCCTCCTCCCTCACTTCACCTGCGCTGCCTTCTCTGTTTTTTCAGGACTGATCGACACCAAGTGTCGAGCGAAGTGAGCATCGTCCGTGAAGTGTGTGGTGTTGTTGCTTTTGCTTGTTGTGTTGACTGTTGTTGGCTTGCTTGTGGCTTGCTTGTGGCGCACTGTAAGCCAGACGGGCGGGCGGGACAACGCTCGTTTTTGTTGAGTTTTGAAACGCGCTCCCTCGTTGGCTTGACAACAATCTGGATGGTTTAAGATACTAACTGGATGCACCGATTATTTCTACTAACTATACGTAGACCGAAAGTTTTTGTGAACACGGTACTTTGATTTTACTTGATCAAGAGATTTTGGGTTTTGTGTCGTATAACGTTTTCCGGTGTGCACTTATTTATGTATACTACATTTATATATCATTAGCTGCTGTCAATTTCACTGCAACAACAAGTGACACAAATATGTGAAGGGAAGCAAATCAAGCAGGAGAGATGGGAATTGCGTCTGTCGCGGTACCAATCAAACAATCGCCACACTTTTCACGAAGCAAGCCAACAAATTGAAAGCAATTTGTTGTGTTGGCGAACAAGCCCGAGCCAATACACACATTGTAAACAGCCGGACACAGCTTGTTTGCTGTGCAGCGTGCGTGCATGTGCGCATGCTTGCTTTGTTTGTTTGTGTGCTTGCTGAGCGCTGGCGTGGCGTGGCGTGCACCAGTTCGTTGCCAGGACAGTTGCACAAAGTGGTGAGGAAAGTCTTGAGTAAGGTCTCCTTCGTCTGGCTTTCTTTACGAGCGTTTGGTTGTTCGCTTCCACCAAAAATATTCACACATGGCCGCATTCTGTGATCGATCTGGCGCCACTTCACTCTTCAATTTTCCCTCAGCCGCTAATACATAGCAACGAAACCCAGTCGGCTCACTGCGGCGACTGCGAGGACTCGGTCGACAACGAAGCTGTCGCTGCGCTCGACAGGTTCTTGACATCGTCACTACCGGCATCGGCCTCCTCCTGGTTGCTGCCGCCCGTCGACATCGTCCGCGCCATCGACTGCATCGCTGCGCCAATGGGCAATCTCGACGGAGTGCCGTCGCCGATCTCGGCCTTCGTCTTGGCGCGCTGCTGCTGGATCGAAACGATAAGCGCCTCCTGCTCCGCGATTGACTGCTCCATCTTCTCAAAGTGTTTCGGGATCGAGAACGACCGCCGCCGGACGTCGATCGGCAGCAGAGAAGAAGACGAGTCGTGAGGTGCGTCGTCAGTGGCGTTGTTATCGCTCTCAGTAGTGGGTGCAGGAAACCCAGAAGAGACCATTTTGTCATCGTGGCTGCTGCTGCTGATAGCATTATTGTTTGCTGCTGTTTTTTCAGGTTCGCTGCCGCTCTTGCTCATCATCGCCGCCATCTTCTTTTGATCGGTGACCAGCAACTTGTCAAGACCGGAAACTTCATTGCTGGTGTCGCCTTGCTTGCGACTAGCCGAGTCCAAGTCCGCGCCTGCTGCTGGCGAAGTCGACTCGTCGAACAGCCGAACGCTAACACGTACTTGCCTCTTTTGTGCTTGCTCGCGCAATTTATGCTTCTCTCGCTCCATGTGCTCCTGACGCAGCTTCTCAACATGCCTCGAGTACTGGAGATCGTCTACAATCCAGGCGTCCTCGATCGACTCGTCCAAGTAGCCGCTCTCGTTGCCCTCCTCTTCGTCGTCATCGTCAAACTGGT
>JALBZB010001000.1:0-14443 GCA_038050625.1 Pythium sp. MPC-2022a
TCGTACTGGTGCGACTGGTTGATGGCGTTGCGGCTGATGTTGGCGAAGCGGAAGCGGCGCGCGCGCCAGTCCGCGCCAGCTTCGTCCGAGTAGTGCATGCTGTTCTCACGCTTGGCCTTGTCGAGGCAGACGTCCGGGTGTGTGAGCAGGTAGCGACCGGCGTTGCCCACAGCGGCGACCGCGGCGAAGCCGGCGATGAGCACGATGGGGAAGGTTCCCTTGTCCGTGGTCCAGAGGTTGAGGAATCCCATGGCGGAGCGCGAGGACTTGGATGCGATGGTCATCTTGTTTTGTAGGTTTGTTTGGTGGAGTGGAAGCTTGGAGCTTGGTTGTTGTTGGTTGTGTGTTGCGCGAAGCAGATCGGCGAATGAAAGTTCCTGACTGTCTTGTTCTGGCGGATGTGCTCGTGCGAAGCGCTGTCGCGTTATTCCTGTAGTGCAGTGCATTTCGATCCATACTGTCAAACCCTCGTTCGTACTTGTTTATGCGTCCTTTTGCGTTTTTTGGGAAGAAATACGCACATCTGTGTTGTTATTTGACACAAACGAGCGCAATGGCTCTCTCAAAACCGAATCAAGTTTCTATCTCAAGCTCAGAAGTTGCTAAGCTGTCTGGGGTGGCAAAATAATGTATCAACATAAAATCAATAGGAGCTCAAGCACAATGCTGGTGGTACCTTTCTTTCGTGTTGAGCGCACGCACCTCCTCATTCACAGAACGATCATACTGTAGCGCTTCTCTCTTTCACAGATCCAAAATCCATTGCAACTCACGCACATCCACACTCCCAAAAGTATGACCCTCTCACTGGCGGCGTCTCTTTTGCGGTTGCTGCCGGGCGCGACCGTTGCTGTTATTCCCACTCGTGGCAAAGACAGGAGCGGGTGAGTCAAGCCCCATCAGCAGATCCGCGCCTTCACTATTGGCGTCGTAGCGGCGATACTCGAACGATTGCATCCCGCCGTGACCACCAACAGACGGCAGGGGCAGCGGTACCGGCGGCGACTGGAACGACTGGATGTGAGTGTTGTTCTGAACCGCATTCGCTGGCTTCTTGCGCTTCGAGGTCCACGCGAACATGGTGACCTGTAGTGCGTTCGCCAGATCGGCTTGCTCCTGCTGCCCTAGCGTGTTTGCGAGCCGTGCGATGTTCTGCTGTACCATCGCAAGGTTGCGGTCGGTGGTCATCGCGGACTGCAGCCGCCCAGTCATTGGGTCGAACTGCATCGACTGGCTCTGGTTGGTGATGGTGCTGCTGCGCGTGGTTGGTGCCGCGGTCACGATGTGGTTCTGGTGCTCATTGAAGAAATCAAACGTCGAGTCGTCTGGTCCACCGTCGTCGCCATTCTCCTCCTCCTCCTCTTCGTCATTGTCATTGTCGCCTCCGGATGATTTGAAGCGCTGGTAGATCGCGTGGACGTCCTTCGTGGAGCATTTCTTGCCTGCAAACCCGACGCAATCATTAGCGATTTTTCACAATATACGCCACATTTGCTACAAATCGGTACAAATGAAGCGTTTCACGCACCTGTGCACTCGTAGATGAGGCGTTTGACGTCGCGCGGCTCCTTGCCCTCTTTACGCATCTTCCGGATAAGAGAGAGCAGCACCGGATCGTCGAGGCGACTTGGCCCGGCCTTGAACTTGGCCAGCTCGTCCGCGTCGCACCGGTGGTTGTGCACGCCGCTCCAGGTCACTTCGATCACAAAGTGCTTGCTGTTCTCGGCCTCGGGGTTCAACTGCGCCGTGACCTTGGCGTCCGTGTCCTTGTTCTGCCCGTAGTTGCCCGCGCGGTGGCCCGCGAGCTTCCTTTGGCGTGCGCTGGACGCGCGGCAGATCGCGCACACCAGCACTTTCTTGTACCACTCGAAGCGCTCCGGGTAGAAGTGGCCGATGAACGTGCCGGGGATCATTTGCGTCGCCAGGTACTTAAGCGTTGATTTGTTGCGCGCCACGGTCGTCTGCGTCGTATGCGTGCGCATGATCTGGAAAGTGCCGCTCGTGTAGCGCTCGAGCGTCTCCTCGAATGTCGCCCAGGTCGCAAACACCTTGGGGAAGTTGCGCATGAACGCCGCGTCGTCCTTCTCGATCGGCCCAAAGTCGTCCTCCATCAGCTCCATGTACAGCTCGGAAGGGTGCGGCTCCGCGTCCTCCGCGTCTTCTTCTTCATCTTGCTGTTCTCCATTTTGTGCTCCGCCACCGTCCTGCTCGCCTCGTTCAGTCTGCTGCTGCTGTCCGTTGGCGGCTTCGTCTTCGCGCTCAGCGGCGGCGACTTCTTGGGCGACGCGGCTACCATCGGACAGACCGAACGCCCGGTGGTGGCGGCGCAGCTCCGAGTAGAAGAGCTTACGGCGCTGCGCTTCCTCTTCGTTCACGGGTGCCGCCATCGCCTTCCGTCGCTTGGTGGGGGCAGCGCTGGCAGTGCTCGTAGTAGTGCTGGGGGTGGTGGTGGCGCTCTCGTCCGCCATTTTAGCTTTATTTGCCTGTGAACAACATACTTCGGATGGGCTTTGTGGGAAATAAGGAGAAAGCATTCATTCAACACTCGAAATGTCTGAAATGTCAATTTATTTGTCCAAAATGACAATCCGTAAATGTTCGACGCGCTGGGTGTGATTAGCTGCATTGAGTTTGCTCAGAGAGCATTGATTGGCTGATTATGTTTTGGATTAAAATGAGCCGTGCTGACTGGTCAAATGTAGTATTCTTTGCTGTACTTGCTGTTTGTATGAAAGTAGGACGCCTTAAATAGTATTTTGGGCCGTCCTCTTTTCATACAAACAGCAAGTAAAAATAAAACGAAACCGCTCTCAACTAATCAGCACGCCATATCTTTACCCAAAATATCATCAGCCAATCATTGCTCTCTGAGCAAACTCAATGCAGCCAATCACAAACGATCTTGTCAAAAACCTATTCTGCACAAAATCGACAGTCTAAAATATGTGGTTGCTTCCTATTAAAGACGGTGGCTGAAAATGACACAAAGCCAATAGTAACGCTATTTAAAAAGTGGCTGAGCCAATTTGAAGAGGTTGAGGCCTTTTTCGCGCCAGAAATGGGGCTCGGAAAAGCACGTTTTGGATATGCATCGAGGGTATCAAAGCTCGGGTTTGGTCTCCAGTGTATCTTTGTGTTTCCCAACATACGGTTGAATATGATCAAAGTTCCGACAAACCCAGCTTTGACTCGTTTCCAATATACTGCTAGTGTGCCTATCAGAAGAGTAGAAATGGTTTTCAACCAATGAGGAGTGATATAATAAATAGCCAATAGACACTCTAGGGGTAGGTGACGCTGGTTTCGACACGACTCCGACAATATTTGTAACTGGGTGTTCCTGAGTTACGCAGCACAATGCACAGAGTGAGGAAGCGTGTGTTGAACACCTTCCGCAAGGACTTGTGACGGGATTGAGAACGTGCTTCTATTGCCTGCAGATGTAGAGCAATAAGCACAGCTCTCTGTTGCCTGCGTCCTGTAGGGCAACGGCGTGTTTATATTGGTCTCCTGTACCAACAGGGACCGCACAAATGACTCCTACTATTTAGAGGGGTAAATCGTGACTGTTTATTAAAGTACGAATGCGGTTTGCCCCCTGTGGGACAAACTTTTAGACTTTTGTATGCTAATACTAAATCTAAGTGAACTTTATCATGGTTGGCTCTCTGAGCTCAAACTAGCTGATTGGACAATAATCTGTACTTGTGGTCAATGGAAGGAGCCGCCAACTGGGCTGGCTCTCGCCGGCGTAAAGTATGCTCCAGCTGCAAATGCTAAGTTCGGCGAATCTTGGGTTCAGCCGTCAAACTATTGCGCGAACTGTGTTCGGCAAAGGCAAAGGCAAGTTGGGTTACGGCGGTGTAACCCAACGTGTGTACCCCGTTACATCAACACAATGTGGTACGAATGGTACACCCGCTGGCCGCGCGTTTGGGACTGTGACGTCTGTCGCCAGAAGAAATCGAGTTCGAAGAAAGCCGTCGCGTTTATGAAGCTCTACCTTGTAGAGGGGTTCATCATCAGCGAGTCTGCTGACTCGCTTGAAGCCGCCGTTAGAAGCTGTAGACTCCGCGCGAAGACGCTCGTAATTGGTTTCCTGAAGGTGCGCAATGTCAACGCAGTGGGAGCCGAGTCTGTTCTGGGACACATGCGCGCAGCCCACAGCAGAGGGTCGCTGAGCGAGATAATATAGGCATACAAGGCGCTGCGTGCCACCGGTGCAATCGTGGATCCATCGCCGCTAAAATCGAAAGACATACTCAAGATAGCGTAAGAAAGATGACAGGAACCAAAGCACACGTACTTACCGTTAAAAACACTTCGATTCGCTTGATTCTTGCTTCATTGACACTCAATGTTCATGCTCGCATCAGGAATCGAACCCACCCACTGGTGACCAACCAATATCGTACTCCGCCAGCATTACGAGCGCAATTCACGAACGAGGACTGGTTAGGTCACTCTCTTTCACTTCCCATTCTCCTTCGCGCTCGACAGCATCCGCCACCGATAATGAAGCCCACGAAGAACGCCATCAGCAGCAATTGAGAGTTCAAGACTTTCTGCATCACGACATAAGCGCGGTACCCTGGCTTTTGGATCAGCGACCAAGCGATCCGGTTCCTGCGGCGCTTGTTAAGCTCGACGGTCTTGAAGCAGGAACACCTTGTCAAGTCGTTTTCGGTCATCTTCGAGGCACTGTCGCTAAAGAACGCTCGCATGATCACGCCTACCCACCTGAAAGAGTGGCTTGTATCGGAAGACGAGAGCGACGGCGAAGCTGAACTTCTGAGCACCGGCGACCTAAGCGAGGAGTAGCTTTGCGGCATGTGCAAGGTCCTCAATTCGATGCGCGAGAAGAAGGTGACCTATTACCTTGCCAATCGAGAGCCAACGTGGGAGCCGCGCCCGAACCTCTCGCAGACGCTCATCACTCAGTTCTCGAAGCAACGCCGAGCGCTCGCCCGTTGCACCTACATAGAAGACGAAGCCAGTAAAGACAATAGTTTGAACCCACAGTAAGTGCACACAGCTCGTGGGTTTCAAGGCTCACATCTAGGCATGATAAGAGGATAAGCGAACAAGTAAAGATAGCTCATTTGTTTGCAAAGCGCACATATATTCGCATGTTAATAGGCACAAGCGCACACAATTGTAAACTATGCACGTCCGTACACAAATTTTAACTTCCCAAATGAACAGCAGTGTTAACGTGGAGCCGCACATACACAAAACTTAAGCGTGGCTACACCACACACACACAGTCAACTTTCGAGTCGGGAGAGAGAGGACTGGTGTTTATAATTTAGCGCGGAGCTCCGTTTCTTCAATATAGATGCACCATCATTTTTGTCCATGCCAGTAGGTAGAATTGAACGCCTCGTCGGCTTTGCATCATGAGCCGAGTGAATTGAATTCAAACCAAAGCCATTATTCATTGTAAACTTGCCACAAAACGGCTGAAACGATGTCCAACAACAAAAGAGGACAAGAGAGAAGCAAGTCAGGAACCCAACTCCGTTCATCTATTAGACTTGCACTTGCACTCACAGATTGGCTGTTCCGCCTTGTGTTCTCTCAACCGAGAGCAAGAGCATGTGGCATAGTATACCTCACCGTACAACTGGAAAAGAAGAAGAAAAAAATGGGGTTCCCGCACTCACGACAGCACCGAGTTCAGTGAGCTCCTTCACCAAAGTACTGTAGCAATGGTAGACTCGGATACTATGGTCCGAGAGTAGACATACTATACTGCAAGTGCCCAGAAGTTACTCCGTGATATTAACATACCAACTCATCCTGCCTTGCTCATGCTCGGTCGGGACATTACGTCTCAGAGCGAGCTCTCTCTGCTACTTTGTACAGTGTAGTCAGTCCACCATCACTAAAGTACTACACGAGAACTATGGCTTCCGAAGCACTGAATTGAATCGAAGAGCACGGGAGTTTTCGGTTTTACAAAGCAACACCAAACAGTGGACGCAAGAGACCTCCAGTTCTGTCACGCCAAATGCACATCCATCCATCCATCCATCCATCCAAGGCAACAAATACTATAATGTACCCTGTCGTATTGAGCCAAGTTTGGTCGAAAGTGGCGGATTCGGTTTCCATCATCCATCAGATGCGTATTTTTGCAGTTTAACTGTCCATGTTTCTGCTGTATTAATTAACTTTAGTTGGCGAGCGGACGGCATTTTTCATTCTTCGGAAGAGGCTGCAAAAGGAGAAGAGCGCCTTCGAAACAACATTGGAGGTGTGCTACGCTCTGTGAGCGTTTAACGTACAGTAATTAGGTGCTCCTGGGTGAGAAAGGCATCCGTTCGGATGAGTCAGCCCGCTATTGAGATCGCATTGCACAGTACACTGTATGTGGAGCTCCATCCAGGACCCTTCTCTGTGTTGGAGAGCTCTGTGAAAGCGCGTGCGATAGAGGCAACTTGAGTTGACTGGGAGTCGAAGGCTCTTGCTCGCTCAAATTTGGGATCGTCCGTTAGCAACTCTTGCAACAAGGAGAGAGCAAATGCAAAATTCAAAACACATCCGGTTCTAAGAGAATTCAACGCATCCATCCATCCCACCATCACTGCGCAAAAGACACGCAGTCGTCCATTTCTCACCAACCTCAGATTTCACCAAACCAACTGCGTATCTCTTCCTCCTCCTCTTCGAACGACGGACGGCAAATCGCTCCATCAAAGGCCAAGAAGAGCTATGGAGGTACTTCGTGTCTTTAACAAAGCCAACGTCCGCTACTGCAGCCTCACGCGAGTGAGACCTCCGTCAGAGCAGCCTCATTCGCCGATCTGCTTCGCGCAACACACAACCAACAACAACCAAGCTCCAAGCTTCCACTCCACCAAACAAACCTACAAAACAAGATGACCATCGCATCCAAGTCCTCGCGCTCCGCCATGGGATTCCTCAACCTCTGGACCACGGACAAGGGAACCTTCCCCATCGTGCTCATCGCCGGCTTCGCCGCGGTCGCCGCTGTGGGCAACGCCGGTCGCTACCTGCTCACACACCCGGACGTCTGCCTCGACAAGGCCAAGCGTGAGAACAGCATGCACTACTCGGACGAAGCTGGCGCGGACTGGCGCGCGCGCCGCTTCCGCTTCGCCAACATCAGCCGCAACGCCATCAACCAGTCGCACCAGTACGACGACCTCTTCGCCAAGGCTGAGAACCAGGGCGTCAAGAGATAGAGCGATATGTGAATGTATCTTCACTTTGTACTCTATAGGACTTTGGAGCAGCTACAGTTCGCTGCTCAAGTTCATCAATACATCTTGTTTATCTTGTCGTTTGATGAGCATCATTTCTTGTCGGTAGCAGTGGTTGAGTAGAAACTTCTTATATAAACCCGCAAATCTCATCTTTACTCTGTGCAGCCGCCCGTGATCGCAAGACACCGCGTGCTCTCAAAGATGCTGAGTAGGTTCATCATAATCGACCAGAGCAGCGCAAAGAGCAGGTACGCGATCGTGATCACGCCCAAAATTTTACTGGACCCACCGCTCTTCTTGAGCTCCTGGGTCTCAGCCTTCTGGCGCGGCAGCAGGGGTAGGAACGCCAGTGCGAAGAGCTTCATCGCGTACGACATGAGGATCGTGATTGTCACGTCTCGACGTACCTCGTACGTGTCGTTCATGATGTCATCGTTGTGCACTTGGAACGGCGCGTTCAGGTTCTTGGTCAGTGTGAGCGCGAAGGGTCCACCCAGGTTGCCCACCGTGGTCATGAGTCCGTAGATCGCACCTTCATTGCCCTTGCCAGCGAGCTCCACGACGACGTACGTCGAGATGAGAAAGCTCATCCCCGCAGGCACGGACTCGGCGATCGGCAGCCCGAGCCAGAACCACTTGCTGCGCAGATAGTTCCAGGTCACGACCATCGTGCACGTCGCGTCGATACAGATGATCACGACCGCGGTGATCACCTGCATCGTGCGCCAGTTCCAGTCGAGCCCGTACTTACCCGTGAATACTAGCGTCGCGACCATCACGGCGCTACCGATGATGCCACTCACGCTCATGTTGAAGCTCGTGGCCTTGACCCAGTAGCTCGTGATCGGGTCCGACGCGACGTAGCTGAAGCCACCAAACACGCCCGAGAAGAAGCTGTACGCAATCACCTGGTACACCGCCTTGCTCTGGATTGACGCCCACAGATCGCCCAGGTACGTTCGGAACACGGGCGCTTCCACTTTCTCTTCGCGCACGAAATACCACGTCATCGGGATCACCGGAACGCAAAAAGACGCCAGAATGAACATCGTGACGGGGAACGAGATGCCAAAGCTGAAATCTCCACCGTACTCGGGTGAGCTCAGGCCAAAACCGATGATCATCTGCGCAAAGATGCCAAATGTGAAGCGCACTGAGTAGATCGCCGTCTGCGTGCGGCCGCGGCTCGCAATCGGCTCGCGCTGCGCGTACTCGACGACGATCGCGTCGGCAGCGACATCTGCAAACAGGTACCCAAGCGTCGCGAACATCATGAGTACGATGTATACCGCTCCGCTGTTCGGCGCTTCCTTGTTCAGTGACATGGTCTGCGCGAGCGTGTAGCTCTCCGGTTTGACGCTGCGCAGCTCTGGATTTGGGAAATACGGCTTGCCCAGCGGCAAGTACGCCATCATGTACAAGCACGCGGCCGCGACCGTCCAGCCGATCACCATATATGGTCTGCGTCGATAGCCGCCGATCGGCGCGCAGTCCGAGAGCACCCCGATGAACACCTTGAACGACCAGGGGATGCTGATGAGCGCGCGCGCCGACGTCGTCGCCGTGCCTTCCATGTTTAGATAGTACGTGAAAAACGGCATGATCGTGTTCGGCAGCGTGCCGTAGACAAGCCCCACGGCAGCGTACTGTGCGAGCAGCCCGAGCGACTCGCGCGAGAGCAACTCTGGCGCGCCACCTTCGCGCAGTGCACCCGTTATCTCGCTCGACGAGTCACTCGTGTCTTCATCAGAGGATGCATTGCCGTGATCGTCCTGGTGTAGCTTTTTGGGCTTGACCGCGTCCATCGCTGCTACTGTTTTCTTTGCTGCTGGTGCTGGCGCTGGCACTGTGGCCTTGGTCTTCATCGAGGGCTTGAGCGTCGCCATCGTCCTTCCTTCTTCAGCTTCCTTGGCTATCTCGCACGTGTTTAATTTCCGATACTGAAGTGACTGGGGATAGTGGATAGTGGCAGTAGCGCACTCCACATTCTCAATTAGGAGAATCAGACATCTGGGTTACACTTGGGTTACGAAAGACGCAATGTTGCGTGTATGTGACGCTTGTGCACGAGACTTGTGGCAGTTGATGTGGGACACTTCAAATGGGACACACTGAGATGGCTACACTCATTCTTCAACCAATGCTTACAAACGAGCTCTTCATACAAGCCAATGCATCGCTACCGTGTACATGACGCTAGTCTCGCTGCCTTATTCGCAGTCTCCGGTGATCTTGAGGCAGCGCGTGCTCTCAAAGATGCTGAGTAGGTTCATCATAATCGACCAGAGCAGCGCAAAGAGCAGGTACGCGATCGTGATCACGCCCAAAATTTTACTGGACCCACCGCTCTTCTTGAGCTCCTGGGTCTCAGCCTTCTGGCGCGGCAGCAGGGGTAGGAACGCCAGTGCGAAGAGCTTCATCGCGTACGACATGAGGATCGTGATTGTCACGTCTCGACGTACCTCGTACGTGTCGTTCATGATGTCATCGTTGTGCACTTGGAACGGCGCGTTCAGGTTCTTGGTCAGTGTGAGCGCGAAGGGTCCACCCAGGTTGCCCACCGTGGTCATGAGTCCGTAGATCGCACCTTCATTGCCCTTGCCAGCGAGCTCCACGACGACGTACGTCGAGATGAGAAAGCTCATCCCCGCAGGCACGGACTCGGCGATCGGCAGCCCGAGCCAGAACCACTTGCTGCGCACGATGTCCCAGGTGACAAACATGGTGCAGAGCGCGTCGAGCGCGACCACCGAGAACGTCGCGACAACTTGGACCGTGCGCCAGTTCCAGTCGAGCCCGTACTTGCCCATGGCGACCAGCGTCGAGACCGTGACGCAGCTGCCGATGATGCCGCTGATGCTCAGGTTCATGCTCGTGGCGCGCACCCAGTAGCTCGTGATCGGGTCCGACGCAACGTAGCTGAAGCCCATGAACACGCCCGAGAGGAACGTATACCCGATCACTTGGTATACCGCCTTGTTCTGGATCACGCGCCAGAGACTCTGGATGTACTCCTTGAACACAGGTGGTTCCACGCGCTTCTCGTGGATGAAGAACCACGTCATGGGCACAACCGGCACGCAGAACACGGCGAGGATGAACATGGTGGTCGGGAACGAAATGCCGAAGCTAAAGTCCCCGCCGTACGGAGGCGAGTTCAGTCCAAAGCCCGTAATCACCTGCGCCAAGATGCCGGACGCGTACCGTACCGTGTACACTGCTGTCTGTGTGTGTCCACGGCTCGCGAGCGGCTCGCGCTGCGCGTACTCGACCACGACCGCATCCGACGCGACGTCGGCGAACAGGTACCCAAGCGTCGTGAGCATCATGAGCACGATGTACACGCCGCCAATGTTCGGTGCGTTCTTGTTCAGCGACGCGAGCTGCTCGGGCGTGTAGTCTTCCGGCTTGACGTGGCGCAACTCTGGGTCGGGAAAGTACGGCTCGCCAGTCGGGATGAGCGCCATGAGGAACAGACACGTGGCAGCGACCGCCCAGCCGATCGCCATGTACGGTCGGCGTCGGTAGCCGTCGATGGGCACACAGTCGGACAGGATCCCAATGAACACTTTGAGCGACCAGGGGATGAAGAGCAGCGCGCGCGCTGAGGTCGTGGCGGCGCCTTCCATGTTCAGATAGTAGGTCAGGAACGGCGTGATGGTGTTGGGCAGCGTGCCGAAGACGAGTCCCACGGCGGCATACTGCGCGAGCAGGCCGAGCGACTCGCGCGAGCGGAGCTTGAGCACGCGGCCGACTCGCAGTGCGCCGGCGCGCGGCTGGTTCTTGTTGGTCGGCGTGAGCAACGGCGTGCGCTCGCCCTCATGCGCTGCATGCTGGTGAAGCGCAACCGCAGACATCTTGAGGTGGTGTGCTGTGTCTACACGCGTGCGGATTGCCGAGTGGCCGACCGCCAGAGCTGCTGCTGCGAGAACCTTCTTGGTGTGTGGTCCAGAAGCTCTTCCATGGAGTGAGTGTCGTGCTCGCTGCCTGGCTGATGCGCAGACGGATCGAAAGCTGGGAACGGAATCAGGATGGTCGTGAGTGTAAGACTCTGACAATGGCCCAGGGGTACAAAAAGCTGCAGCTGATATTCAGATCAGACAGGCAAATGCATTTGTTATAATGGGCTTTTTGGCCTAGAAGTGTAGCCACATTGAATATAGAGGTAATGACACTTGATTATATGATTTATTTATTTTACAAAGGTTTAATGGCTTTGCATAATTTTTTAAAAATACATGTAAAACGTCTCTCTAATGCCTTGTTGAGATAACATTCTGTTTATCATTTTACCTCTTTCTTAAGTTTAAAAGTCTAAAACACATACATATTACCTGTTTCATATGCGTAAATGTATTCACCCATTAGAAGAGGTCTATTTCAAAACAGTCCATCCCATTTTCTTTGATTGCTCTTACGTTTGAGCAACGCACTGGTTGACTTCCAGTTGGCTTGAAAGAGAACAAGACGACTCAGATTGAGCGACCATGGGGGCATATTGCTTCAAGGTCCAAGGTGTTCCAGTTGGCTGCATCTGGTAAAATGTTGTACGTAAATATAGGTGTTATCCATAGAGTTCTGTCTGCATTGTGCTCGTAAACACTCTATCTCTTGACGCCCTGGTTCTCAGCCTTGGCGAAGAGGTCATCGTACTGGTGCGACTGGTTGATGGCGTTGCGGCTGATGTTGGCGAAGCGGAAGCGGCGCGCGCGCCAGTCCGCGCCAGCTTCGTCCGAGTAGTGCATGCTGTTCTCACGCTTGGCCTTGTCGAGGCAGACGTCCGGGTGTGTGAGCAGGTAGCGACCGGCGTTGCCCACAGCGGCGACCGCGGCGAAGCCGGCGATGAGCACGATGGGGAAGGTTCCCTTGTCCGTGGTCCAGAGGTTGAGGAATCCCATGGCGGAGCGCGAGGACTTGGATGCGATGGTCATCTTGTTTTGTAGGTTTGTTTGGTGGAGTGGAAGCTTGGAGCTTGGTTGTTGTTGGTTGTGTGTTGCGCGAAGCAGATCGGCGAATGAGCGAGCTTGTGTGTAGCCTGAGGTCGCTTGCGCAAGGAGCTGGAGTGTCTGATGTTGGCTTTGTTAAAGACACGAGGCACATAGCTTTCGTCTTGCAGTACAGTATTTGCTTGCGTCTGTGGTGTTCGCTTGAAGAGGAGGAAGAGATACGCACTTGTTTGGTGAAACCTGAATAATAGTGAGAAGTGGTGGGTTTTATTGCGTGTCTTTTTGCGCAGAGTGATGGTGGGAGGGATGGCGTGACTCTTTTAAAACCGTCTTGACTCTCTTCCTTCACAAGAGTTGCTATAATAATCACCTACAGTACTATGATCCCTAGATAAAATGTGCCTTCCTTTTTCCAATATGCCGTCTTTTTGGCCGACCATGATCTTCTGGAGCCGCGAACCCCTCCAGTAAATGCGACTCACTCGACAACGCTAATTGCCTGCTTGCCACCTTAGCTTTGGCTTTAGACCGACTTGAACGGATGGCTCGTTACCCAGGGAGATCTGTCTGATACGTTAAACGCACACAATTACGCGTATGTTCGGTGTTTCGAACGCACTCCTCTCCTGGTGTTTGACGCTGGGCGGGTCTCCACTCGCCTTTGAAGCAAGCTGCACAATGCAAAAATACGCATCCGATAATTCTGTAGAAACAAAATCCGCCGCTTTGACGACACAAATACAATTAAGAATGACTCACTGCTGTACTTCAGTTTCCTTTGTGGTGTGTGGAAGGGATGTGCATGTACGTACGTTGCTGTGCTGGGGGTTTTCTCCGGTGCCGGCCACTTTGGTGCAACCACCCATCTCTCACCTCTCGCTCGGTTGAGCCGCACACCAAGCTTCCCACCCTATGTACTACGTAAAGTCGGGAGTCTCAAGGTTTTCCACTGTTGCTATCACACCAGCGTGGCCAAACTGTAAAAGTCGGACCCCTTTGTTTTTGCACTGTGCGCTCGCTATCCCGTGAATTGACTTTGCTACTGACTGACTGGTTGTCGCGCACATTCTGGCGCATTCTGGTGATTCTCAACCGACTCGAAGCTCGGTAGCCCACTCGCGAATAGGAGCAAGGCAGTCAAATGCGATTTCGAATACGCACCTCAAAAACGATCGGACCAAGCTCAGCCCACAGATAGACATCATAGAGATTAAGAGGTGCTCACTCACTCACTCGCTCATGACCCGCTCACAGTGTTGTGCAGCTGTGGACAAACGAAAATCAATTACTTGCACAGTTGAGTCGGACCATTAATCTCATAAACGCTCTTGTATCCCAAGTTCGATGATGGTTCTGATGTGAACGGCGAATGGAGGCTCAATTCGGGTATGAGCGCAAACTGTTGGTCTGTTACGTCCAATAGTTACAGTAGTTGTTCTAGCTAAGGCTTGAGCTTAACATTGAGCTGCGAGACTGTGTGGAGCTTCGTGCTGTTTTGTTTGCTTCGTACAACCTACCGTGAGCTTGACTGCCGATTTTGAGAATCGATTCGAATCGGTCAACTCCAGTTGTAAATATGAAAACGCGACAAACGCAAACTTTGTAGAGGACAAAGAGGATAATTCTATTTAAATGGGGGAGGACACCACTGTAACTTAAATGTATGCGGAACAAGACGGTGGGTGCACCAGTGCTGAACGAGATCGACTCATCGCCACAAGAAGCACACCAACACCATGTCTGCTCGCCTACTCGCGTGCTTTCTTGTTCGAGACCGACTGGAGTCTCCAAGCGCCAAGCTCTGCTCGCCAGTCAGGATCTATCGCTCTATCTCTTGACGCCCTGGTTCTCAGCCTTGGCGAAGAGGTCATCGTACTGGTGCGACTGGTTGATGGCGTTGCGGCTGATGTTGGCGAAGCGGAAGCGGCGCGCGCGCCAGTCCGCGCCAGCTTCGTCCGAGTAGTGCATGCTGTTCTCACGCTTGGCCTTGTCGAGGCAGACGTCCGGGTGTGTGAGCAGGTAGCGACCGGCGTTGCCCACAGCGGCGACCGCGGCGAAGCCGGCGATGAGCACGATGGGGAAGGTTCCCTTGTCCGTGGTCCAGAGGTTGAGGAATCCCATGGCGGAGCGCGAGGACTTGGATGCGATGGTCATCTTGACTAGGCTGGTTGGTTGGTTGTGTGTGTGTTGCACGAGGCGGATTGGGGAATGAAGCACGTGGTTGTAGGTGGACTCAGTCTCAAGGCCCACACGTGTGGCTCGCAG
>JALBZB010001001.1:0-14431 GCA_038050625.1 Pythium sp. MPC-2022a
GAGACCAATAGAAACGCGTCGTTGCTCTGCAAGACGCAGGCAACAGAGAGCTGTGCTTATTGCTCTGCATCTGCAGACAATAGAAGCACGTTCCCAACCCCGTCACGAGTCCTTGTGGAAGGTGTTCAACACACGTTCCCTCACTCTGTGCACTGTGCTGCATAACTCGGGAACGCCCGGTTACAACACCAACCGCAAGAGCAAGTAGTTCATGGATCCAGCGGTTTTAACGAACGAAGAAGATAAAAGTGCGGAATGGATTCCTGCTTACACCGAGGTGCTAACAGAAATTTTTCGAGTCATCCCTTATCCACTGGATGCTTTGCGGACTCTTCCTAAAAAAAGCAATGCTGGAATTTGGTGCGGCAATTAACAGCCAATCCCAACTCGAACTCATTGAGCACCGTGCTACCGATGAGGATCCCCCGATGCAGACACGTGCTCACTGTCAACGGTGGGTAACACTGGTGAAGGCATCCTCATCATGGTTCAACGCGGTGAAAACTGACAGATGATCCAGTTCGGTGGAGAAAGTTGGAAGCCTTTGATAACGACCTGATAACCGGCCACACTAACACACAGCTCGACAACGAGAAATGAGCAGTACTGAACGTGTTAAGCGTCAGAACTCCACAGCGTTTCAAACCCCATGACGTTGAGGGTGTTGTCCTGCCTGACACGCGAGCGTACGTGTATGAGAGGTCACCTAACCTGCAAGGAGTGGTGAACGAAGCAGTTGAACCGAAGGCATGGGTTTTGAAGATGCCGCACTGCGAGTACGGGCAGCGCGAAGTCCCCAGGCGAAGCTAAAGGCACCTCACGGACCGACACCCAAACGAATTCCCGGGGAGAGACTGTTTGTGAACACAGGATTCATTTCCTTCCTCCCATAACCCCTTTAAATTCTGGCAGACTACCAGGGCTAAGGGCCACGAGAATCGGTACAGAGAAATCGGACAGTGCAGGACAGATGCACATCCCCGATTTCTTCCGACCTCTGGGTATTGAATAACAAGACGTTCAAATGAGAGAGCACTTCAAGAACCACGCGACCAAGTGGAGGCAATGGTGAGTGCGGCAGAAGCAAAAGAAAACAAGTTAACCAAGTACGACTCCACGTATGGGCTCCACATGCAAGATGCCATGGGAATGCCCAAGTCTGCGGCAAGTCTAGACGCATGGCTCTCGCGCTTCCGGCAGCGACAGGATTGTGGTGCTTTGGATGTCGTCCTCCTCCAGGAGACATACAGCATACATGCAGGTGCTTGGTGCGTATGTCGACATTCTGCTCGGCCCTGAGCTCAGCCCTCTGGTTCGATGCCCAGCGAAGACAGGCGACGCAAAAGAATTCTTCATCCTTTTATTTGATGGAGGCTCATGAGGCAATCCTGGCCCTGGAGGTTCAGGTGCGGTGGTGTAGTGGGCCAATGAGCTGCCGTTACATGAAGGTGAATCAGATGACTGAATCTGTGTGTCACACACCATCTTCGCTGTGCATTGCGGGTGCGGAGATGAGACGTTGATTAATCTAAAAGATCCCCACATGCATGAAGTGACGTCATCTGATGGCGTCATGAAGTTCTCTGTACTAATCAATTACAGAATGATGGTTTCTACTTGGGAAACATGCTGGTGACGATGTCGATGTGTCACCATGGACTCATGTGTGTGGCTCCAGCCAATCACAGGGCTCGATTTGAAGAAGTTTGCCTTCTTCAAGGGCACTTGAAGAAGCCACCTGGTTTAACCTCAACCCAGATATGTACCCAAGGTTTTATATATCAGTAAGAATAGGTTTTATTCTGCATGTGTAGGTTTTATACTTAAAACCCTATAGGATCCCTTGAGGTCAAGAAGCAGTAGTCATTTAGGAACCATAAGCATTTTAATTCAGTTGCAATTTTACCGCGTTCTACGCAAGTCTCCTTCCTCCTCCCTCCAAGTCGGGAGTAAGCTTCCTCGTTCCGCACAAGCGTGTGTGCCGTGTTTTGGGGACTGTCGTTGCACAGCGCCCCATTACAGGTGATAGTACGAGCACAAGCGGGCAATCATGCCGCGGACATCCGCTGGGTCGCCAGCATGGTATGTGGACATCCAATCACGACCAACAATATGGCCGAATATTGGAGGCTCGTCCACGGACTTCGGCACGCCCAGGAAGCTCGCCTGCAACCGCTCCACGTGGTGGGAGACAGTGCCATTGTCATATCCCAACAACTGCACCATCGTACCCCAAAGAAGAAGCGCTTGCTCCAACTCTCCCGCAAAGCGAGGAAAATTGCCGATATCATTGGAGTCAAAAGCTGGACGCGGCAGTACAGACAATATAACAAAATGGTGGACCGAGCTGCGAACGTTGCCATGGACTCGCAAGCATCACAGCAAGTATCAGTAGCACATCCACGTGAAATCGTCACAAGCGGCCCAATTTCACGACAACGACGTGCTCCATTGGCTGGCAGAGCGACCCGGTGGGATCAAGCAGCAGTCGCCACTCAACACTCCAGCAACAGAATAAGCACGACAGATACAGCAGTATTTCGAGTCAGTAACCGGCTCCCTCCTCCAAGCCGAAACCACCTCGGTAACATAGATAACGAGTACAGATATTGTAGGTATCTAGAAATACCTTAATATACCTCACCTTCATCAAGTGTGTTCAACAAGCGGACAGATCGTCTGCAAGCTGTGTTGCGATCACTGATTTGAGCGAAGCATAACGATCATTACCCATCGATCTCACTCCCGACTAAAACCATTCAAATGGTTACGTGCCATTCGGTTACAAAAATCGGAGTAAATGGTTTCTAACATTCGGCTAGAGCATGATGTACATAGGTATAATATAAACCATCAGGGCTATGAAAACCGTTTACTAACCAGATAAATTAACCGATAAGAAGTAGCACATCATATTAACGGCTAACTTTTCTGACCTCTTCTACGGTTACGCACAGCACGGAACTGGATTTGAGGAAGGAAACCGTTTACTGCGAGACACACACTCTTTCTTATACAAAGTTGGTGAAGCGTTTGGCATTCTCTACCTAATCGTGTCTTCTACTTTGTCTGGGATGCTTTAAAACCATTTTCCTTCTCTTCCTCTCTCCTTCGAAGTTACACAAACTCCCTCATTACAGCGCTACAATAGTCGACCGCTTGAGCACCCGTAAGGCGTACGCGAGCTCAGCTGCCGCTGGACGATCCCCAGGATTCAACGCAAAGCAACGGTTCGCTAGCTCAACAATCTTGGGTGGGCACAAGGCACCCAGGCTCGGCTTGACTTGTCCCGTCGCAATCATCTGCAGCAGCGCGACGTCAGCAAGCTTCGTGCCGTTTGGTCCGCGCAACTCGTCGTACGGCAACTTGTGTGAGTCGAGTTCAGACAATACAGCACCAAACGAGAAGATGTCGGCTGCCGGACCGTAGTCGGTGCTGCCGGAGATCACCTCTGGTGCGAGCCACTTGCCCGTTCCCACTCCCGACGTCATCGTGTTGTCCTCCGATCGGAAACGCGAGACACCAAAGTCCGTCAGCTTTGCCTGGAGCTCGGATGACAGGAGCACATTGCGGGACTTGAGGTCGCGATGCACGAGCGGTGGCGTGAACGAGTGAACGTATACCAATGCTTCCACCACGTCGATGGCAATCTGAATCTTCTCAGGTGACCATTCGCGAGGCGTGTTAGGGCTCTCAAGGTAGTCACGAAGGTCGCCGCCCTCCATGTACTCGAAGAGCGCCTGGAGGTCGGACTCGATCGTCCACGCGGCTCCGACGAACGACACAATGTTCGGATGCTCTAGCTTCGCCACAAGCTTGATCTCTTGCGAGAAGCTCTTAATGCGACTTCGGTTCGCTTCGCTCTTGCGCAAACGCTTGGACGCCAGCAGCTGGGTCTTGCGGTATTTCACGAGCCACACGTCGCCATATGCTCCCTTGCCAATCATCTTGATGTCTTCAATTTCCTCAGCGTTCACCTTGACTGACAGCATGTCGACGTCTTGCCACAGCGACACTGTGCCTGTTCCGTTACCCGATATGATAGAGACAGTGCCCTCGTTCAAAGTGTAGGCGTCCTTGGCTGCCTTCTTGAGCTTTCGGGTCCGAACGCACATGCACACGATGATGAGTACGAGCACGACAGCACCGGCGACGATGCCGATGATCGCCCCCGTGGACAGCATGTGATGGCTGCTATGGGTGGTGTCGGGAATAGGGGCGTCCGCCATGCAGAACAGCATGTTGTGCACCTCTTTGAGCTGAGATGGGAGACAGCTCTCGCTGATGCTCGTCTTGTCGAGCGAAAAGCTGGTCAGGTTGCGCAAGAAAGCCGCCTGCGCGAGCGTGAGCGTCACATTCGAGAGCGCGTTGTTCGCGAGCTGCCTGTGTTACCCAGTAGAGAATAGAAGAGCACAGGTGAGTGAACCCGGAGGCTTCGTTCACTACATTAATCATTCAATGAAGTTCGATAATTGGCCTGCACTTACAAGTCCGTGAGCGTGGTGTATTCGTAGATGATTGGCGGAATCTCCGTTAGCTCATTGAAGCTCAGGTCCCTAGTGTGGTAACCAGACCAGAGCAAAGAAAAATAAACCAGCGGTGAGTGTCAATAGATAGATGCAGGAGCTCCGCATGAGAAAATGGACACGTACAGCGTCGTCAGGTTCGGGAAGAGTGCGTCAAACGTAGAGATCCGGTTGTTGTTCGCGTAGCTACAGAACGACCGCATCGCAACCTGTTGTTAGAAACGTAAAATTGACCCATACAACCTCTCAGACAAAGTCGAACAACTCACAGGCGTTCGAGAGGCAGCAGTACGTGTGACTCGTTGATTGCGGAGATGTTGTTGTTGTTCAACCACCTAGTGAAATCAATAGTCCCCACGTTCACGAGTTAGTCTAACTTGAACGTGCAGAGTGAGTGGATACATACTTCTACAGGTTGCCAAATTAGACATGACTTACAGCTCCGTGATCGCTGGGTACTGCGAGAGCACATCCGGAAACTCGGACAGCAGGTTGTCTCCGAGTCCCCTGTACAGTCAGTCACACAAAAACACACAGGTAAAGCATAGAAAGTCATTTTGGTGAGTATCAGCAGATACAAATCGCAAGTGTCTCGGTGCACAAGCCCAACTTACAACGTGGCGAGCTTAGGGAACACCGCGCTGAACGACTTGATGTTGTTCCTCGAGAGCCATCTGCGCATCCACACATACACCTTGAATATCAGCGAATGGAATGATATCCAGGGCAACAACTTCCATCCAGCATCAAGCAATCCACTCACAGCGTCGTGAGCGAGTCAAAGCCCGTGACCGCGCTAACTTTCGAGAGGTAATTATCTCGAAATCCCCTGGTAGAGAGAGAGAGAGAGAGAGAGAGCAAAACCACAGATCAAACACGTCGAAGGTTAGTCTCAGTGCGCTCATAGTATATAACAATGTGATTGCGTGGAGGGTTCTTACAGGATCGCGAGCGACTCGAAGTCCCCCAGACCCTTTGGGAACTCGCCTAGGAGCGTGTTGTCCAGCGACAGGTTCTGGACTTTTGGTGGTAGTAGCTTGGCGATCGCGTTCGCTTGGGTCTCTAGCTCAAGGTTCGAGAGCGCGACAATGACGACTTGCGGGGAGTTTGTCAGCAAGCTCGTCGAGAGGGTCACGCTTGCGACGTGGCCCTTTGTGTTCAGCATGAACACGCTTCCTCCAATGATCGAGCTACAGTAAAGTACACCAAACAAAGAGCACAGGTGAGTTCAAAATCGCCAAACAAACGCAAAGATGTAACTTGTGCTGCTTCTTTACACGCTGGTGGTTGCGCTCGAGAGGTTGAACGCGGCAATCGTCTCGAGTTGGTCGTTGTTCAGGTTCTCGTACTTGGATACGTCGTTGCCTAGGATCGCGACCTGCGTGTTCGGATCGGCGAGCTCCTGCGCGCTCTTCCACTTGCCGAACGGTACGAGCAGCTCAAAGTTCTTGGCTTTGTCGTAGATCGCGTCCATGCACGTGAGCTGGCAGCCGCTGGTCGTGTCCGGGTAGCACGGCTCGTAGGCATCACACTGGTTGTCGCATTGGAACGTGAGCGTGCTCGGCGGCAACGCCTCGCACTGGGCTTCAGTCGGTTGAGCCATGGTCTCGTGCAGGAAGCCGCACACGAGAAGCGCCAGGCTCAGCAGTGCAGTACCATGCGGCATCTTCATTCTCGTGACAACCTGGTCACCCTGCTTCAATGTGTCTGTGTTTCTGTAGGTTCTGGCGCTCCTGGTGCCAATTGGTCAAATTGAAAGTGTGGGTGAGCGAACAGTGACCAGGAATGAATCGGCTGAGAGGGGGCGCGGAGAAATAAAAGTTAAATTAAAATGAGTTCAGTGGTCCCAGAGAGAGAGAGAAAGAGAGAGAGAGAGCACGCACGCAAGTGGATTTTCGGGTATTCGCTTCGCTTGAGAGAACCCACCCCACATTCACCCAATGCGAGAATCAAATGGGTATCCATAGACACCCATCAGCAAAGAAGTTACTAATTTCGATATAAATTATTAGTAAAGTTGTAGACGTTCTGTTGATGGCGAAAAAAAGGCTGCCCATGAGCACCCGTTTGATTTTCGAACCAAGTTCACCCACATGTATCGAATCCAAAGAAAGTTGCCACCCATTCCCTCTAAATGGTTGGATGGATACATCGTGTGTGGTACAGACGTTCCTTCCACAATTCCTTGAAGGGCCTTCCACTCTCTGGCGACATGGACGAAAAGTTGAAAGCTTGAAACGTCTTCAAGTTTTAGAAATCCTGGTAGATGACTTGATCCCACTATGGGTCTGCCAAGAGTTGTTGTGTGTGTTCGTAACAATGACACTTAACAATACAATTCATTCACTTGACAAAGCATTCAAGTTGAAAACAAAACTACAACTGCTGCAGTGCAGTGTAGTGTCCGAATTCTCCTACCACAAGATGATTTGGCACTCCTTGGGGAGCGAATAATACTGCTGCAGTACATACTCTTCTTTCCCCAAGTGCCAAGTCATCTTGTGGCGGGTCTCAACTCCTTCATCTGTCGCTGCAGCATTTCCCCGTTTGGTGCATCAAGTCAAGCGTCTGCGTTTTCAACTAGAACGAAGATGGTTTCATCCGAGGCTCCACATGAAACCGGACGATGCGCTGAAGTGGTCTTGTGAAGAAGCCCGTGTGGCTGTCCTTACGACGGATACAACAAGCGTAGTTTAGGTGTTAATGTCAATAACAAACACTGATGAAATAGTTGCTCTCACGAGGTGCGGATTTAACAAAGTGGTATTTCGTTTAGATCCTCAATTGGAAAAGAGGGCAAAGAGTCCGCTTCATGCATAGAAATCGTCGGAGGTCTCGTCCGCGGCTCATGGGGTTGCTGTTGCCGCCAACTCTCGCATGAAACACCGAAGCACGTGCGTGAGCTCACTCGCGCTAGGGCGGTGCACGGGGTTTGCTGAGAAGCATTCGTTCACAATCACCACGATCTTCTCGGGGCAGGACACGCTAAGACGGGGCTTCCTCGGCAGATCAGTGCTTGTAGTGGAAGTTAACTGCACACTCGTGGACTCTTCGTATCCAGTAAATATCTCGTCACTACTGGGACTGCTAATCGTATCGTCGTAGTGTAAAATATCGTGGGTGACAAGCTCGCACAAGATCACGCCAAACGAGAAGACGTCGGCTGCTGCTGACCCCCTCTTGCTGCTGTTGTCGTTGTCTCCACATCGATATCTGGATGTTCCAAAGCCAGTCAGCTTGGCTTGACAGTCTTTCGAGAGCAGCACGCTTCGGGAATGGAGGCAGCCGTGAAACACGGGTGGCCACAATGAATGTGCGTGCACGAGAGCTTCTGCAGTGTCAATTGCAATCTGAACTTTCTCGAGTGTCCATACGCGAGCCGTCCAAGGATTCTTCAGGTACGAGCGCAAATCGCCTCCGTGTATGTACTCGAAGAGCGCTTGCAGGTCAGTCTCTGCCGTCCACGCGACGCCTACCAATTGCACAATCTTTCGGTGCTCGAGCTTTGCTGCAATCGTAATCTCTGCGATGAACGCATTGATCCGACTATCGCTGGTGCCCTTGCTGTTGACTTTCAGCCGCTTGGATGCTAAAAGCTGAGTGTTCTGGTACTTGACGAGCCAGACTTCCTCGTATGTTTCTTTGCCCAGGCGCTTCACGTCTTGAATCGCGTCGCCATTCACTCTGGTGACGGATAAAAGTTGTTCTGGAGCACTCCATTCCTGGATCGAGCTGCGTGGGTTGCTGATAGTAGTAGTCGTAGCTGTGGAGGTTCTCTTTCTGGCTTTGGCTGGTGAGAGAGTTGGCGGTATCCAATCGATGGTACTGCCTGCCACGCTGGGAACTGTCATCTCTATCAACAACGCGCTGCTGCTGTTGTTGTTGTTACTATTATTTTCGCGTCTCGCATTCCTCCGTTCTCGTATGACGTACCCAACGCACCCGCCCAGAGCAACGAGCAGAACTGCGCCGCTCGCGATCCAAAGAATACCCGAAATCGACATGCCGCCTTGAGAACTGCTCTCCGCGTTGATACCCGAAACGCAGAACCTCATACCGTGAATCTCTCTTTGCTGATCCTCGGTGCAGTCTGAACTGATGCTGCTCTTATCAAACGTAACGTTCTTGAGGTTGACAAAGAACGAGGCTTGCGCACTCGTGAGCGCGACGTTCTTCAGGTTGTTGCCGGCGAGTTTCCTAAAAAAGTTTCGAAATAATCAACTTCTCAGTTTCAGAGCCAAAAGCGTCACACCTGCGGGTTTGTACAGTATACGAAGGTAGAAGTTGAGTCAGTGGAGCGTACAAGATCGTGAGCTTGGTGTGGTTGAAGATGATCGGAGGGATCTCCGATAACTCGTTGTAGGACAAGTCCCTAGAACAAAATAGCATCACATCACAACGCACAGAACAGCACCACACGTGTCAGGACCTGAATTAGCATGTGCAAACCGACTAGGTATCGATGTCCTGAAGGTAGTTTCAGTACGTACAAGTGCTCGAGTTTCGGAAAGTAGGCATCAAAGCGCTGGATGCGATTCGAGAAGAGAAACCTGTCATTTCACACACGAGTGAGCTGTCAAGTATCACCAATTTGATACAGAAAACTACTATCCCGGGGACTTACAGAAAAGTCAGATACGACAGTTCGTGCACCTTGGTCACCTCAGAAATGCTGTTGTTGTTGATCCATCTGAGTAAAGAGATAGAAACAAGCGCACAAAATTGTTAGGATTGCCTTTCGGTACATCTGAACAGGATGTCCGTCTTACAGTTGGTCGAGGATCACATGCTCTGCCACCACCGGTGGGATCTCAGTTAATCGGTTCATGGACAGCCCTCTGTAAGTGTGCAGACATGTCAAAACACCGCCCCCAGCCGGAAATTTTGGGTCAGTTTAGCGTCGTTCTCACGCTACTTGGCTCACGGAAGGCAGCAGTTAGGGTTGCAACGTACAGCACTTTGAGGTTGGGGAATACCGCAGTGAACGACTTGATCTGGTTGTTCAGAAGCTGTCTGTAAGGGTGAAAATTCATTAGAGATCATGTATCACCTTTTATACCGAAAGTCGAAAGTAAGTCGCGATACTATCTATCACATACAGTTCGGTGATCCCTGCCAATCGCATGCTGACATCCACTCTCGAGATGTAGTTGTGGTTGAGAATCCTGTGACTCGTTTCCATCATCACACAACAGTACGCTTATCAATCAGTCATCTCACCTAGCAAATTCTCCAAGGAGAAGTCGTTGATATACTTCGCATATTAGGCAAGACGTACAATCTCCTGAGAAGCGGGAATTGTGAGAACCCTGGTGGGAACTCGGTCAGGAGCGCGTTGTTGACTGCGATATGCGCTATCAAACGCGGAAACAGCGCCGAGAGATTGCTCACGATCGGCTGCAAGTTGAAGCTGCGGAGCATCACAGTCGCCACCTGCGTCTGGTTCGTGAGCAGATCTGGTGCGAGCGCCACATTCACGACCTGGCCTTTCCAGAAGTAGTTGTCCATGTAGTTCCCACCAGAGAAGTACCTGCACGTACACGCACCAGTGGTAAAGCAAAGTGGCAACATTAGGTGGACAATCGAAATGGGAGGATAGGTTTTGTAAGTGTGTCCTCTGGACTGCTACTTACACTGCGGTTGTTGTACTTCGAAGCTTCAACATGTCGATTCTCTCTAGCAGGTTATTGCTGATCGACGAATACTTCTTCGTGTCGCTGACTGGTGGGAGTGCAGTCGACTCAAGCGATGCAGTAGCGGCTAGTTCCTGGGGACTCTTCCATTCGCCGTACGGGATCAGCAGCACAAACGCTTGGTCCTCAGCGACGTAGCTCTCGTTGTAGCACTCATACGCACAGTTTGTACCACTGCTGATCGTGGAGTTTGCTGTTGCATTGAGCAAACAGGGTGTGAACTCGTCCGCACAGGCGTTGTCACACGAGAACGAGAACGTCTTTTGCGGCATGGAGCACGTCGCTTGCTGCGCAAGTGCGTCGACCACGATACCATTGGGACTGGAGTGCGGGAGCTGCAGAAGCGCAAGTAGCGCGGCCACCTGGAGCGAGTCCCGCATCCACAGGTGGGGCTGGCGGGGCAAACGGTCAACTAAGCACGTGAGACGTTGGTGCGGTGCTCCAGTGGAGCACATGGAGCTCAGCTCAGGAAGGTGGCAGCAGTTCACGAAAGTCTTGCCGTGCTGGACAGATTTTCGATGGGTTCGCGATGGGTTCAATCACACAAAAAATGCGCTTTAGCCAACCTTCAGTATCACTGAGGTTCGCTTGGCAACCACAACCAGGGAACGCAAATTGATCGGATATGGTAGATGAGAGCGCCATTATTCGCTTATTTATCAACACACTGTGGATCAACCATCGAGTTCCCCACTTATAGTAGCATTCACTGATTGATAGCACTACCTCAGACACTCCTAACCCGTTGTGTTTAGAGCTTAGCAACCAGCTTCTTCATGTACGTGCGCAGCTCGTACGCAACCTCCGCCACACTTGGATGCATCCTCGGGTCCAGAGACAAACAGCGTCTACCGAGTTCCATAATCTTGATCGGACACAAAATGCTGAAGGTTGGTCGTACTTGGCTCGTTGCGATCAACGGAAAGAGCGCAATGTCGCTGGGTTTGTTCCCGTACGGTCCCACAGCGTCGTCATACGGGAGAGCGTGGGTGTCCAGCTCCACCAGCACCGCGCCGAACGAGAACATGTCTGCCGAAGAACCGTAATCTTTCTCTCCGTTAATCACCTCTGGAGCCAGCCAGCGCCTCGTCCCCACACCAGTTGTCATCGTGTTGCTCTCGGACTGGAATCGCGAGACGCCAAAGTTCGTCAGTTTGGCTTCTAGATCCGCAGTTAGAAGAACGTTACGCGACTTGAGGTTGCGACGCACCAGCGGGGGAACGAATGAGTGCACGTATACTAGCGCCTCGACAATGTCGATCGCGATCTAGACTTTCTCGGACATCCACTGGTGTGACAACCTAGAGTTTCCAAGGTAGGTTCGCAGATCCCCACCTTCCATGTACTCGAAGAGCGCTTGTAAGTCAGACTCGACAGTCCACGCGGCTCCAATGG
This sequence comes from Pythium sp. MPC-2022a, assembly GCA_038050625.1. Taxonomy (NCBI): domain Eukaryota; phylum Oomycota; class Peronosporomycetes; order Pythiales; family Pythiaceae; genus Pythium; species Pythium sp. MPC-2022a. The sequence goes on from JALBZB010001001.1 coordinate 11,615, forward strand.
AACGCACGATCTTTGGGTACTGCAAGTTTGCCATAACCTTGATCTCTTCGACGAATTTCCGGGTCTGCTCTCGTTTGGCTGGTCCATCATACTTGAGGCGCTTGGAGGTCAACATCTGGAAGTCACGGTATCTCACTAGCCACATCGTCGCAAAAGCTTCGTAGCCGATTTTCTGTATGTCCTCGATATCTTCACAGCTAAGCTGAACAGAGAGCAACTCGGGATCCTTCCAAAGCGACACGATATTGAGGTAGTCACTGGGCTCAGCGAGGGTATCTTCAGTTTCGGTAGTCGTAAGTTTGCTTTTTCAATTCTTCTCGCGCGAAAGATGATGTAGACGATGACGAGCGCCAGCGGCAGTATTCCAGCGCTGGTTCCAATGGCTACTCCGAGGCTCGAACCAGTGTCTATCTTTTTTATCGGTGTCGGTGTCCGAATGATCACATCGTCTGGGAAGACGCAAACTGCATTTCCAAGAAGGGTTCCCTGTTGAGCTTGAGTGCAGTTGGTGTTTAGACTCGAGGTGTCGATCTTGAAAGTTTGTACCGCTTTCAGGAAGTTGTGCTGCGAAGTTGACAGTGGCACATCCTCCATGGAGTTGCCACTCAAGTCTCTGCATGCAACCGTCGAATGTTGAAAAGCGTATCATATCAGCGTTATCAGGTACGACATCGCCCACTACTGTAGACGCGCCAACAATGAATGCCACGTACAGTTGCGAAAGCTCGACGAACTTGAAGATCACGGGCGGAATCGCTGTCAGCTGGTTGTTGACCAAATTCCTGGGGGTCAATTTAACGTGGGCGGAAACCCGCAAAGTTCGTGAGTGCTGCCGTCTAGACCACACCAACACCCAGTATTTCCATACGTACAATTTGGTCATGCATGGAAAGTTGGCTTCAAAATGATGGATCTAGTTACTGTCAATAGTCCTGTCGAGTAGGGTAGAAATCCACCGACAGACAGCACACGGTAAGAGCAATCAGCAGATCAACGAACCGGAAGTAAGCGAAAGGTCTGCATTGGCTCACAGCTCTTCGAGAGTCTGGATTGCGTGGGACTCATCAACCACCGAAATATTGTTACTGCCCAGGAACCTACGGGGTTTTGAAAACAATAGCAACACAGACGAGTGAGATCAAATCGCAAGATATCGCACTCCGCCTTCGACCAATTTTCTGCAACTTACAAACTCTCGAGACTGGGATGTTGCGGTAAAACGGACGGGAGTTCCTTTAGGTTGTTGTCTGTCAGGTCGCTGAGGATACGCGATTTTAGAGTCAGTTGATCAATCATAACACATGATCCCACACACTCTGAGGTAACAATTTCAACCTGATAGGTAATAGGTACGTACATGGACATCGCGCTCTTAAACACCGCGTTGTAAGACTCGAGGTTGCTGTGTCTCATCCGACTGTGTCATCACCGGAAGAAGAAAGAACAATCGAGTCACAGCGAAGCACAAAAAATTAGCATACGCACGATCCTGGCCAACAGCAGCCGAAAACGTGCGTCACAAGAACATACAAGTCGGAAACCGAATCAACGGCGTGCGCTGGCTCGATGTTAGTGATGTAGTTGCGCGTCAGACTCTTACATTCACAATCAGAACCACCGCAGACAGCATTAGATTAGCATTTATGCATGTGGTAAGTACCATCAGTGCGAGCTCAATATCCCCCTTCACTTACAAGAAGGTGAGAGACGTGTACCTCGAGCCGAGTCCACTCGACATCTTGGTGAGCAGCAGGTTCTCGATCGCCAACTTATAAGACGAGACTGGAAACATGGCGCTGAGCTCGTCCTCCTTGGATGCAAAGTTGAGGTTCGTGATTACGAACCACCGTCGTCTCCGGCCAAGCTGGCTGAACACATCGGGCACGAACTCGACATTTGCAACACGTCCTTTGACCGTATTGGTTTCATATGCGTAGGTTATGTCGCCCTGGATCGACTGAATCGAGTGTGCCTGAGCTTGCGCGCTAGATCGTCCGTGCAAACCCAAGCGATCCTCTCATTTATCCTGCGGCCAACCTCTTCGGAATGCGCGGAAAGGCCAAGCGCAAGCAGCTGAAACGGTGCGTGGGGCGCGTACTCAAGACCGAGCACGGGACAGAAGCTGCGACTGCTGTCGAAGACGAAACAGCTGCTCTAATCGAGGACACTGACAGGCTTCTCTCTGGCCCCGCTCCCGCTGCGCTCCCAGCGATAGCAGACGTCGACACACCCTCCCCGAACGATTTGGAGAGGGTCGGCGCGCTCTTTAGTTTCCCTGACCACAACATCCCCTGCGAGGAGAAGCTGACGTGTGGTGATTGTCGAACGAGTGGCTGTACCAGCGAGCATCAGTCTGGAGCGTATTTTGAGCTGCTCGCGTTCATGACCAGTGCAACAACAACTCTTGATTTATCAATGTACATCTTGAGTTGTCAATTTGTAAGTTTTTTGTTTCCTCTGCTTTGGATTGGTGAAAATATTGTTTGATTTTTTTATTGATCTGATATGGATTTCTAGATCGCCGATGAAATTGTGAAGTTGGCGAGGGCCAAGCCGAATCTGATGATCCGCCTTGTCACCGACCACGAGATGTCAGGGAAATCTATCTCAAAATTCAAATACATGCGCACGCAAAGGCTCCAAGTAGGTTCCTCCGTTGTCGGGATCGCTATTTTGTATTAGTTCTCCCATCTTGTTTTGTTGATATGCTGACTAGAACCTGAAGATCAGGACGATTTCGTCCCTGATGCACGACAAGGTAATTATCGTGGATGGAACCATGGTGATTACAGGTTAGTGGCCGCGAACATTCCTAAA
>JALBZB010001002.1:0-14427 GCA_038050625.1 Pythium sp. MPC-2022a
AAATACAGCCCGCGTGACATCTTTAACATGGATGAGACTGCCTATTTCTACTGCATGGCGCCTGCAACCTCCATGACAAGTGCGAGCATCTCGGGGCGGAAGAAGATCAAGAAGAGGCTGACGGTGGCGATCACCACGAACGCGGACGGCTCGTGCAAGGTTCCACTTTTGTTTATTAGGACAGCACGACAGCCTCGATGCTTTATCTCGCAATCAGCGAGCGAGCTTGGCATCGACTACACCAACGCTGCCAAAGGTTGGATGATGACAGAGCTCTTTCGGAGCTGGCTCGCGTACTTCAACGAGACGGTGCAGGGGAATGATCTCTATACTCTTTTCCTGCTTGTCAATGCTTCGCCGCACAGCGTGAGCGAGCACTTCTCCAACGTCACGCTGCACTTCCTCCCTCCCAACACTACAACTCATCTACAGCCACAGGATGCAGACATCATCCAACCGTTCAAAAGCCAACTGAACAAGATCAAAAACGCATACGTGGTGGACAAACTCGACGAGTTGTTGGAGCAAGTGGATGAGGTAGGAAACGAGAACGTCGAGCTGAGTGCTGAGCGACTCTTTAATGTGAGCATTCTAGTGGCAGTACGGTGGGCTCAGCAGGCTTGGGACACGGCGACGAAAGCCACAGCCACAAACTGCTGGCGCCACACCGGCACACTTGCTGACGAAATCTTCGAGCTCGTCTCGTCGCCAACATAGACAAGCTGCGCATTGGGCCGCCCGCATTTCGTCCGCCAGCTCGTAATTTGAACTCCCTCCATATTTCTATACTTGCGTATTTTTTACTCCCTGCGAAAAATAAACTATTTGTTGGCTCTCATTTTTGCTGTACTTCAGTCATGAGAATCGTATCTGTGTGTATCAGAATGATTGTGTTTGAATTCTGATGAAATCCTGATTCCCTGCCTTTTCTTTCTTAAATCAGTAGATTTATAGATTTCTTAAAATCCTTAAGATATTTTTAAGAAATCCTTAAAACTACTGACACTTTTCCCAAGCGCTTGCGCTTGGGAAAAGTGTCAGCTCCCTATCTCCCGCTCCCGCGGGCGCGGCGAGGAGAGAGAGAGGGGAGGTGACACTATTTGGCTGGGAGACTCGGGCTCAATGGTGTCACCGCACTTTAGCGAGTAGAGAAGGTAGCGAATGGCTTTTCGCAGTTATATTTTTAAAATGTACACAGTTCGCACAATAGTTTTACGGCTGAACCCAAAGTTCGCCGAACTCAACATTTGCAGCCGGAGCGTACTTTACGTTGGCGAGAGCCAGCCCAGAGGTTGGCTCCTTCCGTTGACCATAATTACAGATTATTGTCCAATCAGTTAGTTTGAGCTCAGAGAGTCAACCATGTTAGAGTTCACTTAGATTTAGTATTAGCATACAAAAGTCTAAAGGTTTGCCTCACGGGAGCAAACCGCATTCGTTCTTTAATAAACAGTCACGATTTACCCTTCTAAATAGTAGAAGTCATTTGTGCGGTCCCTGTTGGTACAGGAGACGAATAGAAACGCGTCGTTGCTCTGCAAGATGCAGGCAACAGAGAGCTGTGCTTATTACTCTGCATCTGCAGGCAATAGATGCACGTTCTCAACCCCGTCATGAGTCCTTGTGGAAGGTGTTCAACACGCGCTTCCTCTCGCTGTGCGCTGTGCTGCGTAACTCGGGAACGCTCGGTTCTGTCTCTAAGCGTAGCAATATTTGAGAGGCCAACGGAACCAAACGGCATGTTCCGGTAGACGTTTGCTAGCGTCATAAAAAAAGGTAGGGATCCCCGCCTACACGCCATTGCTCGCGTCATCGACTCTTGCGGATGTCGCACCGCGAAATGTAGGGCGCAGTCTTTATCCCTCTAGGTGGGTTTCATCTCCAGTTGGGCGGTTGGATTATCACTTAGAATTGAACGAAAAGTGAGCAGTTGCAAAAAGACAACAGGAGACAAGTCTCCACCTCGCCAGGGTGGATACTGACTAGATATAAGAGGGGGCACGGCAGGAAAGGAGACATTTGAGGGATTTTGTAGCGTTTTTTTCATGTTTAGCAGCGAAAAGAAGAAATCGAGCTTTCGTAGGATGGTGGAGGGATTGGTGCCTCAAGTATGCATGGTTACAAGCACAGCTGCATCACTAGTCGCTGTGGGAGCCGAAGTTGATGTGGTGAGGCAGCAGCGCACCACAACACACTTTCGGTTCGAACTGCTGCTCGCGCGCGGAGCTCATGATGCATGATTCGAGGACAGTTTGCACTGCAGCAAGGACACGTTTGAGCAGATCATGCGGTTATTGTACGAGGGACGAGTCGTATTTGCAGCGCCACAAACTTGACTGTACACGCACGAGAAAAATGTTGCTCTCGCTCTCTTCTTTCTCAGTTCTTCAGGTGGCTATCGAGAGAGCGCCGTTGCGTTCAGCATGTGCAAAAACTACGCAATTTACTTTGTGCACGCAGTCATCGCAACTCTACGCGGTTTGGCTCGCGAGGTCGCCGCCTTTCTGAAGTCAAGTGCTGGTTGGGAAGCTGTGGAGAATGGGTTCTCCAATTATCGCGAGTTTTCAGGTGAGGTGGGGGCTGTTGACGGCACCTTGGTACCCATCAGCCGCCCGTCTAACTTTGATGGTTTCTACTGCCGAAAAGGCTATCCTGCGTTGAATATACAGGTAGTTGTGTCGCCCACGGGTAAGTTCATGGTGGTCGTTATTCGACCGGGGTCTTGGTCTGACCGGAAGGGTTGGCAACTCAATTTCATTGGTCACCACACCTACTCCACTATCCCCACGGATACTCACTTCGCCGCAGACGTATGGTACATGCTCTTACTCAGCGTCATGGCCCCATACATTGAACGCGAAGAGGCTCGCGAGCTAACAGCAAAGCAGCGCAACTTCAATTTCGTGCACTCGAGTACAAGAACGGCAGTGGAAGGAACGTTTGGAAATGGAAAGATCGCATTCGTGTCCTCCATACCCAGATGTACGATTTTTTTACGCAGACCGTTGAAACGATTGTAGCTACTGTAGTTTTGCGCAATCTTTTTAAGAGGCTTTACGGCAGATGTGATGTCATTCCGTGTAGCAAGAACGACGCTGAAAGCGGACGCATCGTGGCCCGTATCATTGAGGATCCGAAACGTGAGAGAGATAGCAAAAAGTAAAAAAATGCAATCGCAGATTTTATTTTTTATTTTTCAAGATTTCAGTCGGTGCGGCCAGAACGACAGTTTGCTCACGCACTGCTTGCGATAGCTCACGAACTTCTGATAGAATTTCATCATGGCTGATTGACTCGCTTCTTTCTCCTTTTGATTGTTTGAAGGCATCAGCAATATCATAGAGTCCTCCACGAAGAATGTTTATCCCAGCACGACGCCGTCTTCGCGTTCGCTTTTGCTCGGTGTGGTTTTCGCTGGTTGTTGCGATAAAGTTGTGTTGCTGGTGTTTTCGAACAAAGCACCTTGGCCTAGCGCATCGTCCGAGTTCGCTTCTGGTGCAAACTCGCTACAAAAAAGCAAATTTGCCGACAACCCGGCATGCTGGCCAAAAGTGTCACACATTTGCTGCAAGCAAAGTGGAAGATAGAGAGCCAGCTCGGTCTGATTTCCGGTCTCCTGCTGCGCTGTACGAAACGCAGTGTATCGCTTGTGCATGCACTTCAGCTACATATATATATATATAGACGGCAACATAGTCAACCTTTCATCTGAACAATTATGATCAAAGGCAGGGTTCCTTTTCACATACCTTGGACTTGCACTGCTGCACGCTAGTCACTTGGTTCACGCGCCGTGAAAGCTCCACAGCAAGAATCGCCCATATGGTCTTGAGCTGCGTCGAGCTTTTCGCTCGCGCGAACCTGTCGCTCATCGCGCTGTATTGCAAGTGCAGAAGCTCCGATGCTGCGTCACCACTCCAGTGGAGAGGCTGCGTCGCGGACGGGCGTGTTGCCGGCGACAATGCAATAGGATCCTCTCCAACCGAGAGATCAGTCCACGGAGGGTGCTCGACGACCTGGTTCCTTGGGCTTGGGCTGCTGCGCACTTCCTTTGCTGCTTGCTGCTGGTTGCGGCGTCAAAAGTGAGATAAGAGAGTTCTTCACAGCCAGATCTGTGGCTCGACGAATACTACATGAATGCACTCTGTGTGAGTCACACGCTACAAGTCATTTGATTGATCGGACTTAAAAGCACTGCTTAGTTGCGAATTGTTTGTATTCAGATGCTGAAGACCACAACTCGAGACGTTGCTTGGTGACCATCTCGAGGCTGGAGCGTTAAAGACCACACCCTTATAGGCAGTAGTGATAGGGAGGCGCCCCTTTTTGATAGGGAGACACCCTTTCAAAAATACCCTAATACCCTAACCCAACTACCAAACTGGGTTCAAAACGCCTAAAAGCCGAACCGAATCTGATCAAAACCTTAAGTGCCGAGTGAGACTGGCAATAACCCTAAAATTAATTGTGCAAATAGGTATAATACCCTAATTGTGAGACTGGAGTGTGTTTTCGTAACAAAAAGTGGGCGTCTTCCTATCAGTCACCACTTATTATTTTTGAAAAGCCCGGTTCGGGTTCCCGCTCAATCAGCCCGCTAATTCTGAACCGTCCGTCCATTTTCGCTTTTCTTCGCTCTCTCTCTTTTGAGCCATTTTGAACTGCGCGACTGCAATCAAGTGAACCATGGACGACGAGCTCATGTCGGTCCCGGTTCCGCTGGGCGGCGCTGAACCGCCATCTGACGCGCTGCACGACGAGCACCCGCAGGACGACGAGCTGCAGCAGGCCAACAAGAAGCTCAGTACGTGTTCGTGAATGTAGCCATTCTTTCATTCGCTACGCTATGGTGTGATGCGATTGAGTAATTAACTGTCAGTCTCTCTCTCTCTCACTCTCTCTCTTTGTGCTGCAGACGACGAGCACGACAAGCACGGCCACGACGACGGCGACGTGAGCGACGGCAACGGCAATGGCGGCTTGGATGGAAATGGTGGCAATGGCAATGGCAACGACAACGGCGGTGTGGAGGAGGATCCCACGGACGAGCATGAGCACGACGGCACGCGCATCCGGCGTCCGCGCGGTGGCAGCACGGGCGGCGGAAGCGGTGGTGGCAGCGGCAGCCGCACGCGCGTGAACGACAAAGGCGAACCGGCTATGATGCTGCCGAGCTTCATCTGGGACTACTTCATCAAGGAGAACAGCGGTAAGTACGTCATCTGCACGCTCTGTCCAGACCAGAGCACGCGCTTCGCGTACTCGGGCGGCACGAGCACCATGAACCGCCACCTGCGCAAGAAGCACCAGAAGTACGCGCCGGGCAAGTGCGCCGCCGACTACGAGTACGCCAAGTCGGGCAAGCGCTCGTCCCCGCGCTCGTCCGTGAGCTCAGGACTGGTGTCGGACGCTGCGGGTGGCGCGTCGCTCGGCAACTTATCGCCGAACGAGGCCGGCCGACGCCACCTCATCGACATGCGCAACTCGCGGCGCCGCGCGTCCACGAAGCGCCGGAAGCTGCTGCATCCATCACTTATGGACGCGGACCATAGCGCGGTGGTGGTCGCGGCGGCGGCAGCTGCCCACGCCGCTGCGGCAGAGTTTGACCCGTCGGGGTTCGTGAACCTCCAGGGCCACAACGCGTCGTCGTCCCCAGGCACGGGGCTGCAGTTCCCGCAGGGCTTCGAGCTTAGCGACGGCGCGATGGACATGGGCGGCGACCAACGGTTCTTCGACTACACGACGCTCACCGGCGGTGGGACGGGATCCGGTGGCACTATGGGGGCGATGCTCGGCGGGTTCCGCAACCGACGCGGCAGCAGCAACGGGCCGAACCAGAAAGTGCTCACGCACCGGCTGCTCAAGTACCTGATCGCGCAGTATGAGCCGCTGGACGTCTCGCGCATGGGCATGGAGCTCAACGTGCTGCTCTACGGCACGGACTACCCGAGCACCAAGCTGCCGTCCGAAGAGACGCTCAAGCTCGCGCTCGCGAACCTCTACTACTCGCAGCGCGAGATCCTGAAGGAGGTGATCGCCGAGGTTGAAATGCTATCGCTCTCGCTCAACAACTGGAAGTCGGTCTTTGGGCAGAACGTGCTGACCGTGAGCGGCCACTGGATCTCGAACGGCTTCAGCCGCCGCGACTGCGTGCTCGAGGTGTACGTGCTGCCGCTGGACGAGAGCGTGAACACGATCGCGCTGCTGCGCGACGTGATGGACAAGTGGGACATCCCGTCGGGCAAAGTGGCGGCGCTCACGATGATTAAGAATGGCAAGGAGGAGGCGATCCACGAAGAATACCCAGGGCTGTCGGTCGTCAACTGCTTCGTGAACGTGCTGGACAGCGCCGTCACCGCGGGGCTGCTCAAGTGCGCGCCGCTGATCCGCCGCTGCCGCAACTACGTGTCGTACTTCATCCAGAATCCGTCCGAGTATCAGATCTTTCTGTCGCTGCAGCGTAAAGTGGCGGAAGCGAATGTCGGCATTGGGCTCCACGATGGCGCTTCCGAGGTTGTCGTCGACCCAGGTGCTGACGGTGTCGGAGTTGGCGTTGGTGTCGGTGTCGACGACGACCCGGATGCCGTCAAAGGCGGTGTCAGTGGAGGCGGCGGATCGCCCAAGCTCTCTGGGTCCTCTGGCGCTGGCATGGGGAGTGGAGTCGGAGCCTCAGCACCGGTGCCCGCGCCTGCACTCTCGGTCATCTGCGACTTTGAGGACCGATGGAACTCGACGAGCGAGATGATCTGCCGCATCGTCGAGCTCGAGCAGATGCTACTGCTCTACAAGAACGGGCTCGAGAGCGACACGAACCCGAACCGACGTCCCATGCAGCTGCGCTTCGTGTGCTGCGAGCTCTCGACGGAGGAGTGGGCGAACCTGAAGGAGCTCGCGCGGCTGCTCGAGCCGATCGAGGGCGTCGTGCACGTGTCCAACCTGGAGTACCCGGGGCTGTCGATCATCTACCCGCTGTTGCACAGCATCAAGAAGCACCTGGACGACGCTGAGCTCTGGATCTCCACGACGTTCGTCTCAGCCGTACGTAACGCGATCGCCAGCGGCTTGAACATGCAACTATGCACGTCCGGTGCCGCACCGTCGTCTCCGTACCTGTCATCTTTGCTGGATCCACGCTTCAAGAGTCTACCGTTCGTGGACGTGGACGAGCGCGAGCGCATCGTCGAGATGCTCAAGCTGCTGCACGGCGAGTTGATCGGCGACAAGGACGGCTCGCTGAAGGACGACCACCACCATCATCACCACCATCACCATCACCACGACCCACACAAGAAACTCAAGCAGGTAGTCGCCCCCGCACCGCTCAACGGCGTGCAGCACCACTCGGTGAAGAAAACGGGCTTACTACACGAATTCTTCCCGCTGGATGAGCCTACGACCGAGATGGACAAGCTCAAGGCCCAGGTGCAACAGTACCTCGAGTCGCCGTCACTGCCGGCCACGGACGAAAGCGAGAACGACCCACTCGAGTGGTGGTCGCGCTATCAGCGCATGTTTCCTTTCCTGGCCAAGCTCGCGCGCAAGTACCTCTGCATCAGCGCCGTGTCGCTGCCGTTCTACGAAGCGTTCACGAACTACGGGCAGCTCATGAAGGAGAAGAAGGCGCGGCTGGACATTGAAGTGGCGGCGCAGATCCTGTTCTGTCGCAGCGTCTCGAGGATCCCCGAGATGGACCGCATGAACGTGTAGTGAGTGGTGAGTGAAGGGCGAGTAAGTGAATAGGAAATAGCAATTGGTAGTTGTGTGTTTGGAGGAGGAAGAGAGGGAACGAGTATCATATTTTGGGTGAAAAATCAACGAGGAATTTAGTTGTCTAGCCATTTGCCTCGCCTGATACACTACTGCGAATAGCGAGTAAGGTTACTCTAGCAACCAAACGACATCAATTATTGACGGAGCATTCGGAGCTGTTGACGGGAAAGGGTTCATAGGGACCGCCTCTGTGCGAGTGTCCATGTGGCTTTGACCAACCGGTACAGCAATGTCAGAGTAACTGAAGTCGAGACTTCAATCGTTCGGTGAATTTTAGCTCCCGCGGAGTTCCGAAGCGGATCGAGAGCATGGTCGCATCATCATTTCGTGATGCAAGCACTTGCGAAAAAAAGTGAGAGTAAGATGGATGCAGAATTCCAAAATGAAGCCAAGTCGGACCTGTTTCGATTACACGGGATCCACGGTATATTTTACCCACTGTAATGTGCTGTTAAAGTTGAGTTGTCTTGCTTTGTATCGTGAAAATATCAATTAATAAACCTAATCAAGTACCAAAATGCACCTTGTGACAAGTTGATCATCATTCAGGCAGATTGATATCACTTTAGACAGGGAGTGGCTTCTTTCGTGTTCATCGTTCATCGTTCGTCTTCGACCGACTTGACGCACGAAGAGCTCTCAGACCACCACCAGCAGCAGCAGCACCACGACCGCCGCTATCTGCGTGCTGCTACCGCAATCACCTCCATCCGCGTCCGCTCTGGTATTATTAATCAATTCGCCACTTTCAGCTCAGTTCGTAAACCCCAACTGCACTACACACACAGTCAGCCATGCTGACGGATGAAGCCACGCTCTCAGGCGGCGACATGCTGCTCGTGTCGCTCGCAGTCACGGCCGTGATGCAGTGCAGCTTCTTCGCAATCGCGTTCCTGTGCCAGTTCGACAAGGTGACCGACCTCGCGGGCACGCTCAACTTCCTCACGCTCGCGGTGCTCTGTCTCGTCGTGCAGGACCTCTACGCCACGCGCGCGGTCATCGTGACCGTGCTGGTCGCCGTGTGGGCGTTGCGACTGGGCTCACACCTGCTGCTCCGCGTCATCAAACGCGGCAAGGACGAGCGCTTCGACGAGATGCGCGCCAATTGCTTGTCGTTCTTCGGCTTCTGGGTCTTCCAGATCGTCTGGGTGTTCATCGTGTCGCTCCCGGTCATCCTCGTGAACTCGAGCGACGCGTTCCAGCAAGAGGACGAGGTGACGAACCACGCGTTCGGTCAGGCGCAGGACGTCGTAGGCATCACGCTCTGGGTCGTCGGGTTCCTCGTCGAGTGGGCGGCGGACGCCAGTAAGGAGCGATTCTACGAAGACAAGAGTAACAAGGGCAAGCTGCTCTGCTCGGGCGTGTGGCGATACTCGCGCCACCCCAACTACTTTGGCGAGATTCTCTGCTGGGTCGGGCTCACGATCGTCGCGTCCGTGACGTTCACGGGCTCGCAGCAGTGGTTCTACATCAGCGTGCTGAGTCCGATCCTGACGTTCGTGCTGCTCATGTTTTTGTCCGGGATCCCCATGGCGGAAGAGCGTTACGATGAGCGCTTCGGGCTGCAGCCGTTCTACGTCGAGTACAAGAAGTCCACGAGTCCGCTCATCTGCCTGCCGCCCGCGCTCTACCGCAAGCTGCCGATGGCCGTCAAGCGCACATTGTTGTTTGAGTTCCCCATGTACTCGCGCAAGCTCCGCGAGCTGCAGGCGCAGCAGCAGGAAGGTGCCACTGTGTATCGCTCGATCCCATGAGAGACCAACGTCATCGAAACAGCACCAGCGTACTAATAATTAACTCACACTCTTGCAACCGCTGTGCAGTGAAGACTGGGTATGGCTCTGTGGAGAATCAAGCGCACGCGACGACCGATTAGAGAGACTAGCGAGACTTGACCATCGCAAGCAACTAGCTACCAGGAAAAATAGATATTCCATCGCATTGTACACTTCACCACCTCTCATAGTTATTGATTGACCCGTTCGTCGCCGTGTTCATCAGAGACAAGTCTGAGCACTCGTTCCTGGGGCTGCACGTCGCGTTCGAGAGCATCTTCATCGTCGAGTTTGTGCTGACTTTCAACACGTCGTTCTACAACAAGGACAGCACTCAGTTGGTGATGTCTCATGTCCAGATCGCGCACAGGTACCTGCACTCATGGTCCATCGTGGACCTGCTCGCTGCGATCCCGTTCGACTCGATCGTAATCTTGTCCCACCAGCACTCTACTGGTGAGGCTAGCGGCGCTTTTGTGACGGTGCTGCTCTCGCGCGTGCCGAAACTCGTGCATCTGCTGAGTCTCACGTCGGTCCTCACCACTGCTCGGGCACTGCACGTGACGCGGAAATTCTGGATGTGGGTCCAATATTTGTGGTACTCGCACTTGCTCCGAATCGTCAGGCTCGTCATCAGGGTACTCGCAACAGCGCACTACATGGCGTGCGCGTGGGGGTTGATCAAGTCCCCACAGATCCAGAATGGGGATGACGATGCGCTGGACGAGACCTCGCCGTTCGAAACGTACACCAACAATTTCTACCTCTCGATGCTCTTGCTGCAGGGCAAGACCGCGAACTCGAACACAGGCACCATGGCGCAGAACGCGACAACATCGGCGCGATCACGATGGGCTCACTCGTGTTCGCCGTTGTCTTCGGCAATGTCGCCATGCTCGCGTCGAACTTCTACGCCAATTCGTCCAACTACCAGCACAAGATGGAGAGCGTGTTCGACACGATGAACAAGATGCGGCTCCCGCACGAGCTTCGAAACTGCATCCACCAGTACTACGAGCACTTGTGGCGCGAGTACGAGTGTCTCGACGGCGACGTTGTCAACTTCTCGAAGCGGTTGACTCACTTGCTCGAACGCGAGGTCGGACTCTTCAAGTACATGGAGCTCGTGGTCAGCATCCCGTTCTGGAAAGAGTGTTCGCCCGACTTCATCACGTAGATCGTCTTAAACCTGGACGTTCGCGTGTATTTGCCCGACGACTACGTGATCCGCAAGGGCGAGACCGGCGAACAGCTCTTCATGATCAACAAGGACAAGTGCGAGTTGGTGCAGTTCGTCAAAGCCAAGAGCAGCAGCACGGAGAGCACCGAAGGCAGTGGGTACGGGAGAGGAGGGGGAACCACCAGCGGTAAACCCACAACGTCGTCAACGAGCAGCTTCCAGGAGGCGGTGTCCAACAGCGAGGAAGAGGAAGAGAAGCGGCGCATCCAGGCGGAGAACAACGCCGAGGAAGAGCATACATACTATCATTTCCGCCAGGGCGAGTCGTTCGGAGAGCTGGCGTTGCTGAAGAACTATCGCCGCACGGGGAGCGTGCGCGCAGTGAGCTACGTCGAGATGTGTATCTTGAATCGCGAGAACTTCCAGAACATGCTCTTCGAGTACCCGAGCGACCGGAAGAAAGTGCTGCTCACGATCTTCAAGCAGTGCATCAAGAACAACCTGCTCAAGGACATCCCGTACCCTTGGAAAGAGCTGGTCGCATCCAGCGGCATCTCGCGAACTGGATTGTCTCAGACTCGCAGCAACGCTGAAATCACCATATTGAAAATTCTCCCTGGGGGTAGCCAGTGCAAATTCAGTCGCAGCAATCGCCGCGCGACCATGTTCGGAGACAACTGGGCCATGAACGAAGTGGCAACAGCGCTCGCGGATAGGATCGACGTCGAGCACAGAGACGAATCCATCGTGTTTGCCTTCCAGCCTGCAGACATCAAGCCCCGAGAGGTATCTGCTACGCATACCCAGCACCATCACAAGCAGGAGAGCAATCCGCAATCCCAGCCGATGTCGTCATGAGACCTGTCGAATAACAACGTACGGCGAGCAACACTCAGCTTTACCAGCAAAACCTCGCTTGGTTCTGCTTCGCCGCAAATAGTACTTGAGGAAGCCATATCGCGAACAAAATCCTTCACAGCAGCAGCAGCAGTGGTAGTGCCATCATCGTCATCCTCCGCATCCGCTTCCGAAGTTCAGCCAGACGCAAATAACATCGACTCGCAGACGCTGTTCGAGACCAGAGTCACGGAAGAAGAGTTGCGACGCAAGCGCCGCAGACGAGCGCATTCTTCAGTCGGGACCGTGGCAGTAAATGAGGTCCACGCGCAGTAAAATGCGGAAGCAGTGCCCAATCTGTTGGCTCAGCTGGAGACCATGAAGGCGCACCTCGGGAGAGCGGAAGCGGTGCAGTCCCAAGTCTTCCACACGCTCTGCGCTAACCGAGTCGATCTTGCACCTGGACGCGTTCATGACGGACATGGTTATCGCTGCTTCTGCTGCCGCTGAGTCTCGCGTCACGTTAACAGGAGGATCTTTTTCTTCGTCTGCTGCTACTGCGCACAAGGTGCCCTCGCGACCACACGGGTTGCAGCATTCTTCCAGAGAATCAGCTCCGCAACGACCCCTGAGGACTGAAGTCAGAGACGTCCAAGCGGTAGCAGCGCGATTTTCATCTTTCCAGAGCTCGCCAGCGCAGCCGCTGCCGCTCCCACACCGTCGAAGCGTAGCAGGTCACGAGTACCTCCGCCAAAGATCCACATCTGCGTTGTGCCAGAGCCAGATGAAACGCGCCATGACCCAGGGAATCCAGTCGATCTATGCGATCTCGCAGCGACAGTTTTTGCCGAAACGCTCGTCGATAGAAGAGCATTCGGAGAGCGCGGCGCCGAACGACAGCAGCTCTTTCGTGTGGTTGAATTCTTAGCCTGGCAGCCCTGTGAAGCAGCAGTAACAACAAACCCACTCGATGCAAATCTCAAACGAACCCTCAAGAAAACCTTCTCATGCAAACGAACCGTATTCTTGACTTCTGATCCACTTGCGCGTTGCGATGCTGCGTGCACGGACGAGAGTGAGTGAGTAAATCAGGCAGTGATGAAGACAGCACAAGAGAGTAAAAAAACCAAAATACTCGTTACATAATCATTTTTCTGCTTCAGTTCCTCGGTCTTTCCTTCGCGTTTGATCGAGCCAGCTCCGTCGACTCGATCTGTGCGCGCAATAACCAAAAGACCACCTTTTCTTCCTTTTCAATCTATTGTTTGCTGCTGTTTTTCTGTCGACAAGAAAGAAATGGAGTTTCTTCATCCGCGGTCCTCATGTTCATCGCACTGCCAATGCTCCGTTCTCACCTTCTCCTTTTTTCTTCTTTTTCTCTTCTCTTGGGTTCTCCTTCGTTCAAATTACTTGCAATCTGTCTGGGCTTGAAACGCGGCAGAATAAAAAAGCCGCCTGTTCGTCGCGTCGCGGTCGTTTGGTCGGTCACGTTGTTCCGTAAAGCGCGCATGTGCTCGCTGTAGAACATCACCGCTTACAGCTTCTCGATCTTTCCGAACTGGCCGCCGCCTGGGTTTCGTCGCGCAAGCTCGGCGCGATCCGCCGCCTTGAAGTCAAAACTGCACGCGTGCTGGTCCGCATACCGGTGGTTGTTGCAAAACACGTATCCACAGCGGCACTCGATCGCCGTGAGCCCGACCTTCTTCTTGCACTCCCAGCAACGGTTCTTGTTCTTCTGTACTAATTTCGCAGGCGACGCGTTCTCTTCCGCCGCGGCTTCTGCTGGCGCGACGTCAGTCGCTGGCACCGCCGCCGTCGTCGCGACGTCATTGTTGCCCGTCTCGATGTCGGCGTGGGTCACCTCTGGCTTTGGCGCGGCCGGCGCCGAGTTGTCGACCGTGCGCTTGGACATCGTCTTCTTCCAGCACACCGAGCACATGCCGCCGCTGGCGGGGGCGCCGAAGAAGCCGCAGCCATTCGCGCACAGCTCCGCACTTTCACGTTCCTGCTGCATCTTGTGTGTTGTGTTGTAAATGGGGATCTGGGGGATCTTCTTGTTGAGAAGGCAGGCGACTTGGCGGCGAGACAGTAATTTGCGAATGAGAGGGGAAGAAAGCTTCGAGAACGTACGCGAAGGGAGAAAGGGGGGAGGGGTACAAAAGCAACACGCACACGCGCGACGCAAGTCTTGACTTGTTTGCTTGCTGGTGACGAGCGCGAGTGTTGGTCGCTTGCTTCCGCTTGCTGCTCGCTTGAAATCGAGTTACTTGGTCGCTTGCTTGGTCGCTTGCTTGCAGGGGATCGAGTAGCTGTGCTGCGCTGTGCTGCTTTCCACTTGCGCCCCACCCAGAGAAACCAAAACTAACGCCGCGCAGGCAGCAGCAAAGGGAGGAAGGAGGGAAGGAAGAAGGAACAACTGACTGAATTGTTCTCCCAAGAGAAACGGGGAGGGGGCGCCGCTTGGCTGTTGTTTGCGTTGACTTTGGCTCAGTCTCGCCTGTGTCTGTTTTCTTTCTTTTCGCTCTGGTCCGAGGACGACAAAACAGGCAACAAACGATCCAGAGCGAGACGGCTGTCCCACTCTTCTGTGGGCACCCTGAACTTGCAATCGACAGGTTTAGACCTGAGCTTTGTATACTTTGCAAAGCAAGGTGGCGGAAAAGGGGTCGAGAGAGAGAGAGAGAGGGAGGGAGAGAGAAAAGCTGCCATGAGCTTTGCGACTGGCAAGCTGCATGGCGCGGATGGCGCGTTGTCCCTGCCGGTTGCTGCCAGCGCTGCTGCAACTCCGAGAGCGAGCACTTTGCGCAGGCTCTGTAGCTGTCGCGTGCGCTCGAGCCTGCTGCGCTCACGTGAGAAGATGCAGGG
>JALBZB010001003.1:0-14418 GCA_038050625.1 Pythium sp. MPC-2022a
GACGGCGGCACCTGCTGCAGATGAAAACGCTGGTGCGCTTTCGCTCATTCTATCTGGTTGCAATGCCGGAAAGTCCTTGATGTACTTAGTATTCGAGAGGTTTGTGTTTCTTCCTCTGATTAAAGCTTGCGGACTGAGAAAGACAGTGGAAAGCAAAGAGAGCGTGGCATCCACTTACTGACGATTGGCTAAAATTCACTAGTTCCCATTAGGTTCCACCGGCTGTTATCTTGAGATTAATCTCTGATTGGTCGAAAACAGAATTAGTGAATATTTGTGAGTGATGGTCTAGATTTACCAATCTTCCTCGGTTTCTGACTGGCCATTTGATGACACTCTGCACTCAAGTGCAAGCCACACAAGTCAGCCCTGATGGAACCAAGCAGATACGAGCCTCCACAAATACCACAAGCTTCAATCCCAGTAGCAGCGCGACCGCCCGGTGGGATGCTCGCTGGAGTCGCTGTTCTAACCAGCCGAGAGCTGTGGAACCTAATCACACGCTTCATGACTGGGCTCCTGTTCGCCATGGTCCAGTTCTATCGTGAAAACATGAGGAATTATAACCCATCCTAACGAGCGATCTGCCATGCTGTCGCACATCGCATTTGCAGCAGTGAACTCAGAAATGGTCGAAAGGTTGCACAGTCTCTCAAAAAACCCAGCGCACCAAGGCAACACAATCCTGGACCTTAGTGAAGCCATGCACATAGCAGTACTGTACAACTGTGTGAAAAATACTCGAGTGTATCTTTCAACTGCGAGCGAGAGTGGAAGTGGGAACCCAAATCTGTTGCAGACTGCGCTGCGACTACTCTAATTGACCCAGATATTCGAGTTCTCGATTGGCACTTCGAGCATCTGCCTCCTATACAACCGATCGACTCGCCCTGGAGCGAATTGATGGATTTTCATGCCGGAAGTGGAAACCTTGACATGACGCAGCGACTGCACGCCAAGTAATTATCGGTATCCCAGGATAACGTGGATACAGCAGCGGCAAGTGGTCATCTTCACATGTTACGATACTTCTACCAGCACAACAAAAAACACTGCGGCAGTGGAGCAATCGAGTCTGCCGCAGAAAAATGGCTACATCCAGATATTCAGGACATACAATGAACATGGGCGAGTATCGCTTTCGAACTGGAAACAGAACATGGTGATAATCTGGTTTCAGCCCCGATATTGGTCGTCTCAACCCATGCGTGATCTTCACAAAGACTACGCGCTGGGTGTTGCAGATCAAGAACAGGCAACATGTTTTGGAGCTCAGTGAACGGTCAGATCCCAAGTGCAGCACACCTGCAAAAAAACACATCAGATTTCATTTTTGTCGCGACAACTCAACAAGGTAGCTTGTTTTACGAGGCAGCTCAAGAAAAAAAACAGTTTTACTGTGAAGTGAATATGAGTTATTTTGGGTGGTCTACTCAAATCATTATTGAAAATTCCATGGCCTACAAGAAAATGCATCTTTGGGTAAGAGGGGATGGTGACCAAACAACTTCCCTTCCTCTCCAAAAGGAGAAGTTCAGGCTCGCGCAAAGGAGACGACAGACTCCACTCGACCATTCCCACTAACGCACGCATACAGCCAACCAGCAGTACCGGTTTACCTCATGGAGCGTACGAGGAAGAGAGAAGAGGCCAGCGAGACAGAGGAACAACGGCAGCAGCAGCACCTGAAGGACTATTCGGTACCATCCACGCTGGTGTCACAGTGTTCATCAACGAGGTGCTGCTCGCCCTCACCACGGGCTTCCTGAGTGGATACCCGCTCGCTATCGGCGAGTTCTACAACAAGAACAAATCGGTAGCAGCTCGGTTGAATCACACGCATGCAGACCTCCAGTGCGAGTACAAGATAGGTGACCTGGTGGAAACCGGATTGTTTGTGAACCATGCAGTCGTAACCAACGTTGATATTGTTAAATGGCTTTTCAAGCGGTGTAGGTACAACGAGCAAAGAATTGGCCAGTACATGAAGAAGCAAGTGAAAAGAGGGATTTCGAACTGGTCCAGCGGTTGTACGAGCGCATGGGCGAGAAATTCCAGGACGAAGTGGATGAGGCAGCTGTGACAGGGCACCCAAATACCTGCATGAGAACCACTCAGTGGATTGTACCACTCGAGCGATGGACGACACAGCTGCTAACGGACACTTGGAAATCGTTGAATTTCTGCATGAGAATCGCACCGAGGGCTGTACTCCAGGTGCGCTGAGCAAAGCAGCTCGAAATGGACACGTTGAGATCGTCAAGTTCCTCCATGAGACGTACGACCAGCGGTGTTCTACCCAGGTGATGGACGAAGCAGCTGAGAATGGACATCTGAAAGTCGTCAAGTTCCTACACGAGAACAGCTTGGGGAGCTGCACAACAAATGCGATGGATGGAGCTGCTGCACGCGGACATCTAAGCATAATGAAGTTTCTGCACGTCAATCGCTCCGAAGGCTGCACACCGGACGCAATGACGCGAGCTGTCAGGAAAAGGTACCTGGGTATTATGAAGCTCCTCTATGAACACTATTTCGAAGGCGGCGATGTTGTCGCCGTACTTCGTGATGCAGCTTTCGAAAATCGATTGGGTGTAGTCGAGTTTCCTCATGGGAAGCTCAGCGCAGAAGCATCGGAAAACGTGGCGGCTGGGCTAGCGTTGCATAGATTGAATGCTCGGATTCTGAAGTATCTGTTCGAGAATCATCAGGATGCGGCAGCCAGTTCGCTGATCTGAGCAGTCACAAATCAAGACTTCCGGCGAGTATGGTTGTGTTTGGAGTGCAGTAACATTGGGATCGAAGCGCTAAGTGACGCAAGAGTGCTCGTGTTGCAGTCAAATTATGACTGGGGAGAGTATACGATCCGTGTGATCGAACGACAAATCGCTCAAGTTCGACTTTTGACACCCCAATAGAAGAAGGAGTACTATGATAGTGTTCGAGATCCCGTCCAGTAATTTCAACGGAGCCAAACTAAACTTTGTGATGCGTGGGCTCCGGCGACGGCTAGGGGATGTGACGCCTTCGGCAACACATTCTCCCGGCCCTTCAGGTTTAGCCAAGTAGCATAAGACTCGAAGTACGGATATTGTAGGTCGCCCGCGTACCTAAGTATACCTCACTGAAACAACAACAAACTAAATTTTGTAAATAAAATCAATACTTTGTCATGAATGCTGCTAGAAGATCCAGAACAGAGATAGTGCAGCCGCGAAACGCGAACCCGCTGAAAAGTTTCCGATTTTCTCTAACACAACTGCGGCGAGCGTTGTACATTCGAACCAGCCAGCGCACCACGCTGCTCAGGTTTGGATGCTTGGACGTTTTAAGGCGCATGCAACAGCGAGACGAAATGAGAGGATACGCTATCTCGCGTGCGACCATTTCATGTCAGCTGGTGCCTTAAAAATAATGCCGATGGACACAACTCAGATGTAGGCGTCTACTTTGACCTAGTCGAGCTCACTTAGGCAGCAGAGACAAAGACTAGGGGTAGTGTAGATCTCGTGGAGGTTCTCTACTATAGTACTCATGCATCCAGTGAATCGCGCTGACACCTCTCTCTCTCTCCCTTTGATAGTCTTCCCTATAGTAGGAACGGGTTGTCGTTCACGAGGCAGCTACTACTCCAAAACATAACAAAGAACAATTCGGTATTGCGAGTCTAGTTGAATGGTTAGCTTGCGCTCCAAAGAAGACTGTCGTTTGGAAATATCAGTGGGTTTGTGACTTCGAGAGTCTATTTATCTAGCCTCCTCCCTTCTCCACCCATCACACTTCACACTCAAAATTGGAGGCCCACGTCACTGATGAATCCTCTTTGCTTCGATTCGCTGAGTAATGAGAGTAGCAATCTCCGGCTTCTGCAGCTCCAATGCATACCCCTTTGCAGCACTCAGCTCCTCCAAGCTTGAGTGGGGTACCACAGCCTGGACCACCTGACTTGCACCATTCGCTGTCGCTTGCTTGAGAAGAGTTGTCGGCTCGCGCTCCTGATGCTCACACAGGAACTCGACGATCTTCGACGCATTCCATACTTGAGCTGCAACCTCCATAGTGTGGTAGGTTGACTTGCCGGCTCTGAGGTGCCCGTGAAGGAGTTTGACAGCCTCCAGTTGGGAACGCAGCGCCGCCTCTCGCAATGCGGACAAGCGTCTCCTTCCGAGCGATGCTCACAGAGAAGCTGGATGACGTCAACGTGTCCTGATGCGGCAGCTGCCTTCAATGCATTTGTCGTGCAGCCTTCCGTGCGATTGAAGTGTAGAAACTTGACGACTTCGAGGTGTCCCTACCCAGCGGCGCCGTCCATCGCTTCGGTGGTGCACCCTTCGGCACAATTCTGGTGCACGAACTTCACAACTTCGAGGTGACCACGCGTCGCTACTTTGTCCATTGTGCTTGCAGGACAGCTCCACCTGAACGTTTCGAAGAGGGACCGGACAACCTCCAGGTGTCCGACCTCAGCTGCAAATTCCATCGCGTAGGGATGGCACCCGTCTGTGCCATTCTGATGCAAGAACTTGACAACTTCGATATGACCAGACGCTGCTGCCGAAGTCATCGCCTCGAGTGCAGAGCTGCCCGGGTTGACATCAACGAGGTATTTGACGATGACCAAGGGACTTTTGTGAGCTGCGTTCGCGATCGCTTGTGACACCTCAAAGCTAATCTTCTTCTCGATCAAGTACTTCACCATTTCGAAGTGGCCACTTCCAGCGGCTTTCAGGACGGCGCCTCCCAACTTCAGTGGTTTCTTCTGGTTGTCAACGGTGAGCTTCACGATATCCAAGTAACCGTTCAGGGCCGCGTGCGTCACCGCAGCACTGGTGCACCGTTTGCCGCTGTGCTCGTAGAAGTATCGCAGCACGTCGATGTGTCTGCGTTTCACGGCTTCGTCCATTGCTTGCTGGGAGATCTTTCGTCCACGCTCATGGAGCCATCGGACAACGTCGAGAGCTCCTCGCCTCGCGTGATGCAGCATGAACTTCTCTAAAAGCGGACACCCTTTGCGAGGAAGATGCGTGTAGAGCCAATGGAGCACTTGGAATCGGGATCGCCGCGCTGCACAACCAGTCGCATCAAGTTGGGCTCCCACTTCCAGTCTGGGTCTTGCGCTTTGAGCTCGTCGATGCATTCCAGCATGTCGATGCTGTTGAACACGACTGCGCAGCGCAGGACTTTCCGGAAACTGAGCTTTGGGTCGGGTTGATACTGCGGATGCTTGGAAAGATTATACAGCACTTGGAGCATTTGAGGGTCGTTGGCAGCAGTCGCGAGGTGTGGCAGTACTCTGGCCTTTGTGAGGTGACCCACGATACCGAAGACAACGCTGTCAGGTCGCCGGTCGGACCAATCGCAAGGACCGTTCTCCTGAACACGCAAGGCTAGAACGCTGGGGTCGCTCTCTTGGTGAAACCTGTGCACTGCGTGGGGTATCCGTCCATGAACCCTGTGATGGTGTCCCAGAGCACGCGGTTGTTCAGAACCCTGACGCCAGCGTGAATGGAGATGGGGACGACACCACTGACAGATGGAAGCACCATGGTTCGCTGTTCGTCGACATCTCTCTCCTTTCTCTTCCTCAAACGTTGTTCAGTCTCTTGGAGCTCCGTCATGTGGAAAAAAACGACGACAAGGCGCTTGAACGCTCTGGAGATAGCTGGCAAATGCGCGAATGAGATGACAGATTGGCTGATACGGTCAGGACGTCTGAGCTGTCTGTCCATTGCAACAACATTTAATTTACCCTTTCATATGCATACAAAGTATACGCTGACCATCACTCACACGGTATTGTCTATACATTTAGCGTGCACCACACCACATGCGTTTCTTCCCACCGAGCCAACTGCTGTTTAAGAATTTTGCCCATCTATCCAACCTTCAACATGCATGCATGCTGTTTTCTTCTTCGCCACCTTCTTCCATTTGCCAACTTTCTCCGACCAACTTTCTCCAGTAGCAGCATGTCCAGGAACGGACGCTGTAGTCGTTGCTGCAGTGGCGTGCGCCACAGCCCAGAGACGCAGTGCAGCCACGAGAGGAACGCCACGACATCGCTGATGATGAGTTCGTCGCGGCGCTGATCCTCATCCGCAGCGGGAAGTTCTCGAGAAGAGAAAAACACAGGAAGAAATGGGGGCTGCCTTGTTACTCTCTCTCTTTCTCTCTCTCTGTCGGTTAAATAGACGCCCATGAGGGCGGACAACGAGAAGCGCGCTCAATAGCATCCGCAACGACAGCGGTATCATCGCCCAGTGCAGCTGCCCACGTGGGTGTCGTTGTGCAGAACACTCGAGTGCTCGGGGGCTTGATCACCGAGTTCATGAGCGGATATCCGTACCAAGTCTTCCCGTTCTCTCAAAACACGACATTGCGAGCCTCCGAGAGAGAAGACAGACGAGAAACATGATTTGGTCGGTGACCTGACCCAGGATGGCGTGCTCCCACACCTCGCGATCGCAGCCAACGACCCCTAGGTGTTTCGCGTATTCTTCACTATCTAGATATACACAGTATTGGCAGAGCCAGAAGATCCATTTCTGGAAAGCCGTGCATTGTGCAGTGTTGTACAACCACGCGGAGGTGTTGGAGCGCATCTGCGAGCTGAAAAGTGGTGACCCATGCTGGCAGTGGGAGCCCCTACTGATGCGCCTCGCTATCGATCGCGACGATCCGAGCGTGTCAGTGCTCGAGTGGCTCCACCGGCGCTTGTCCCCAAAGGCGACCCGACTCTTTGATAAAGATATACTGTGCCACATGGAGCGAGGAGATATGGGTGTTGTCCGGTGGCCCCTGCAGCACAAACGCAGTCACGTGTCCAGGCGTGTGATGGAGCAAGCTGCCAAGTTGCAGTAGGTCCGGATGCTCCAGCTTTTATATGAGCACACTGGCCGACACTGTCGTCCTACGAACCTGTATACTGCTGCTGGGGATGTCAAGTTGGAGATCGTGAAGTTCGTCTTGGAGAATCAGCAACGCAAGGAGGTGCATGGTCGTTCTCTCAGCTTCGCAGCGTTTCGAGGCCAGTTGGAGGTGGTCAAGTACTTCGTCGAGAGCAAAATCCAGATTATCGCGCTGCGTGTGATCGACTATGAAGTCGAGGGCGGCCATCTGGAGATCATGAATACCTGCACAAAAAATATTCGGACGGTGATTGCAAAACCCAGGCGATGGGCATTGCAGCAAAATCCGGTCGCTTGAACATCGTCACGTTCCTGTATGATCATCGCAATGAGGGCTGTTCTTCTGACGCCCTGGATCGAGCAGCGTCGAACGGACACCACGACGTCGTGAAGTTTCTCTACGAAAACTACCATCTCGAGTGCTCACCGGAAGCGATGGACGAGACAGCAGCGAATGACCATCTGGAGGACATCAAGTTCGTGCACTCCAACTGCTGTTCTAATGGTTGCTCAACAGAGGCAATGGACCGCGCCGCCGACAACGGACACCTCGAGACCGCCAAGTTTCTTCACTTCAATCGCACAGAAGGTTGCACAGAAAACGCGATGAAATTAGCAATCATGCATGGCTTCTATGAGATTGTCGAGTTCCTGAGCGAGCATCGGATCGAGTGCGACGTCGTCACGGTGCTGAAAGAGGCGGTCGTGAGTCGGCAGCAGGTGATCGTGAAGCTGTTGTGTCTGAAACTTGAGCCTGGCCAGTCAGCGTATCCCGCCGTGGAAGCTGTGTCTCAGGGCTGGAGCAGATCCAAGATCACCAAGTACTTGTGTGAGCATGTGGATCATGAGCCAACAAATTCTTGATGCAAGCGGTGGACGACACTGCGTACAACGTTGTGCGTGCTGTGTGGTGGTATTCAAGCCTGGGAAGAGCTGCTATGTGCAGAAACATACATGTTAGAGTAGGAAAAGCTAGAGATCGCTGCCATTATCGCGGACGGCATTCGTACGAAGGCATACATTCAACAAAGTTAAGCAAACAGTGAACAGGGTTCGTTTGTTTTTGCTTCACCACTTTCACCCAACATACAACAGATATATTGACCTTTCGAATACGAAAAGTGCCTCGCATATTTACAGCACACTTACTTAGGTCATCTCAAACCCCGCGCCAGACGAGATCGAAATCAGCAGCTTCGCACGCAGCACTTTGAACGACGAGTACGTTGGCAGCTTGAGCGTGTTGAAGCACGTCGAGGAGCTCGGCAGCAGCTCGTCGTCGCTGCGAATCGGGATCTTCTGCACGCAGAACGGTGGTGTGAGGCTGCTAAAGCCCAACGATGGCGCGCGCTGACAGCTGGTCGCAAACCGCAGAAACGCCGCCTGCTCCGAGGGCGAGAAACTCGCTAGCGCCTGCCAGAACCACAACACGCGCTTGTCCATCGCAAAGTACCCACCGGCATACTTTGCGTTCGCCTTGAGGTCCTCGACGTCAATTTGGCCGCTCTTTCCCGAGATCAACACCTGCAGCTCGGGTTCGTTGAACATCTGCAGCCAGCGTACATCGATGAGGTCGTTCAGACCTGCGCGGAACGCGGCGCACTGCGACCGGATCTGCGTATTGAGGTAGTAGTTTGCGACCAAGTGGATGTAGCGTGTCTTGTTCTGGTTCGTCACGGCAATGTCCCCGCCACCTAGTTTTGAATTAATTGGCACAGACACGAGTGAGTATATTGAGCTTCTAAGCCACACCAAAGCAACGCAATGGTGATACATATCCATACCTGGGATCAGGTCGATCTCCTTCTGGTCGCCAAACACGTCTTGCACGATCGCGTGCGTGAGTCCGAGGTCCTCGACATCGCCTTCATACGACTTGAGGAATATGAGGTTCTAGAACAAACACATTCATCACACAATATTCATAATCAACGGGTCGCATAACTAACGCCACAATAATGAATGATGAGCACACAAACACACAAGCCATACCTTGTAGATCTCTGGGTCGAGCGACGGTAGGTCGTTCAAGTGATTGAACGAGTGTAGCAGTTTGGAAAGGAAGAAGTGTGCGAACTTTGGCTCCACGACGATGCCTTCGTAGAGTGCCTTGCCCAGGATGCGGCCGACAAACTGGAAGAGCGTCAAGTGGTCACTCTCTCGCGAGAAGTGCGTGGACGCCGAGAATGGATTCGGGTACAGCAACTGGTCGCCCGTGGTGAGGAAGAGTCCGTACTGCAGATCGAACGCAAGATTTGATAAGTCAAGCCAGAACTCCTTGAAGAGACCGCCCGCGTCAATGCCGACCTCTTCGCGTCCTGCAGCGTTCACGAACACGACGTTGATGCGCTTCTTGAGGTTCTTCTGGATCACGTTCAGCTTTGTCAGTCCGTCCTCCAGGATCATCCCACGACGAATGCGAATGCGATAGATCGAGCCTCCATCCCCCTGGTGCGCCTGCTTGTCGACCGTGATGATTCGCTGGAAGAGCTTCACGCGGTCAGGGAACGGAACCAGGTACGGCATGGACGAGATCAGTTTGTTTGCACGAGGGGTGCCAACGATCACCTCTTCGATCAACTGGTTGCTGTCGAGTTCTTGGATACTCCTATGATAGGTGGAACGAGAGGCAACATAATAGGAGTGTTTAGCGTAGCTGGAGTACTGCTGCAAAAAAATACAAGATAGATACAAAAACGTACCAGCTTGTGACATTACAGAATGGCTGTCGAGAGCAGCGATTGTAGAGATCGCGCATCAGCGCTGTCGCTCCGTCGATAACAAACATACCAAACCCGAAATGTGACGAATCGAATGATAGTGAGGTAGCATCAGGTAGATTGCCGTGTACCCAGTACGCTGCGTGAAGAGCTCGCTTCAGACAGAGGACGATACGCTCAACCTGGAAGAGAGGGAGAGGGTACTCTTCATCGTACATCTAAATGATAGAGAGTGCGGTTAATAAACTGTTTCCTAGAATTGTAACAACCCCTAGTGAATGAGCCAAACTCACCTCTTCATCATCCATCACCACGAGCAGATGGTTGTACGTCATGCAGAACAGCGCCAGCGTGCAAATGTATGAGTCGGTACTGCTCACTCGAATCAAATCCACACTCTATAACACATAACAACACACCAGTTATCGTCAGTTTACGGCCATAATATCTGAGAAGACTAAGGTTCACAATTTCGGGAAACGCACCTTTGCGAAATCTTCAAAGTTGCGTGTTTCCTGGAGCACGCACCACAGGAAATGAACCAGTGACGTGCGCTTTTCACCATCACCTTCATGACTCTGACACTGGTAGAACGCGAGAGTGTTCAATAATTTCATCCCGTGTAGTTGGATTTTGTTGTTCTGACGACCCCATCGGAACAAAAAAGTCGCCCACAGGCACGAGAACGCTTTCAGGTTTTCCAGCGAGAACGGTTCGCCCAGCTTGACGCGCTCGAGTTGCTCCGTCGTCTGGACTACTGGAGTCTTTGCCTCGGAACGACGTCCTGAAGCTGCTAGCTTACGAGCCGAGCTGGACGTATTGAGCAACTGCGGGGATGATGATTCTTTTCCGTCGTCTTCAAAACCGTTTCTCTGTTTTCTGCGCAACCCCGCCTTCTCCAAGAGATTCCGAGCCCAGCCTGCTTTCCCAATGGACTTCATTTTCCTCCACGTGGTTGAAAACGAGCTGGAAAGTGATGATTCGGATGCGATGTCTCCAAAACCGTATTGCTCCTGTATCCACCAGACATTTGATCAGTTTCAGTGGTGAAGCGGCTGATGATAGGGGATGGGAACGCTAGAGCTACGTACCGCAAGACTGAGCGCAGTCGGGAACATTGGCGCTGGACGGGATGTGGAGAGTGGGTAGCGGAGACACGACGGGTTGAACCACAAGAGGTTGTTTGCAGTTGTCCGCACGTAGCGGTCGCGGAGCAGAATCTGCAGCTGGTCGTTCAGCGCTTCGGGGAACACAACGGGCACCGAGTGCGACTCGGACACTTTGGTCCACGACACGGCGACTCCGTTTGCAGCAAACGTCTCTGGCGGCACGATCTGCAGCAGTTTCGTCAGCAAGTGGACTTCGGAGAGCACTAGCGAAGGAGTTTTGGAATCGACTCTACAGTTCCCAGAGAGTAAGTTCAATTGTCAGTACACCTATAACCCTATAAACGCCACATTCAACCCAAAGCTTACCTCTCAGAGATCCACAGGATGTTGCCAAGAAGCCACGTGGACGGCGAAATCCCAACGACAGGGGCATCAGGAAGCTCCGCGAACGACAGAGTCTTGCCAACAACCATGAGTGGTTCCCAGATTTGAGTATTACCTAGCTGCATCAAATGAGCAACTGCAACCAATTCAGGAAGCAATGGGATCGAGAGGACCTAATAAACACACACACACACATAAGCAGAATGTTAGAGTTGCAAGGCTCTGGCCGAGTTTGGTCCGGCCCAGGTGGCATCTCATTAACCTCTTGGAGAAACGACGCACGGAATTCCCTCGCTTCACTGGCGGTCCCACGGAGAAAGTGCACAAGCAGGTTCATCAGGTCGTTGCACTGCGCTTGCTTTGCCGCTGGGATCATAAAAGAACCTGGTGGGTGATGCAGTCCACGTGCACTGATAAAAAACCGGCGCGCTACTTGCGTGAGCGAACGCTTCTCCATCGCGTTGTACAGCATAGTTTGGCACCGCGTTTGGTCCATTGCGATCAGCCTCCCAGTCAGCAGGTGCGTTCGCAGCTCATAGGAGGCATCGGCAAGTTGATACACCAACGTGAATAATTGGGCAGAGCTAGTAGATCCTGATGAAACCTGCGATTGGACGCAGAGATCAATTAAGCGCATGAGCATCCAGAGCTTCTGCTGTGCTGCGGGCGACAGACTCTGTAGGTCGCTCTTCAGCGCATCGGCATTCGAACTCAGTGCGTCTGTAAACAGCGCTGCCAACTGCAGCAAACGCTCAACGTCCACCTCTGCGCCTCGATACGAAAACAGCAGCTTGCATAACAACTACGGAGGTACATAGTACATACAAAGATACACATGCATAAGCACAAGTGAGCAACCTTATCCAAAGCATGCACAACCGCATCTACTACGCACATCAAAGAGCGCGTCGAACGGCAGCGCCATACTGGGCAGCTGCAAGATGAGCTTGAGCTTGGTGATGTCGCCCAGTTTCTTGTCCAAGTCGCTGCGAACGCTCGCCCTTGAGGTTCTGGAAGCCGTGCGGCCGCGCAGAAACGCCTGCAGTCTGCGAGCAACCGCGTCCTTCTCCTTGAGCAGCGAGCGCGCCAGGCGCTGCTCTTTCGCCTGCTGCAGCACGCGCGCGCGCTCGTCGCCTCCCGCGCTGCCGCCACCGGCGCGCCGCAGGTCCTTGTCGCGCTGGAACATTCTTGCTGACTGCTGGAATAAATGCTTTGCTGTTCAAGTTGTTATCTTGTCGTTCATGACAGTCGTCAAAGAGAGAGCAAGTGAAATACATACAAATATACAGCGTTTTAGCCAATAAAACGCGAATCCAGGTATATATTCTATTTTTTTCTATATAATACCAATCGGTTTCCAATGATTAATTTCGACGAATTATATCACGTGAAAAAGGAGAAAGAGTGATAGTCAGTGTAGCCAACCAGCAGCTCATAAAGATCGCGCAACAGCTCAGACCAAGCAGCTCAGCCAACCAACCCACATTGAGCGTCCTCCCCAAGCAGCACAGGAGGATTTGATGATGAACTTATATAGCGAAATAACCTTGAGCGCATTGCCAGCCTTCCGAGCACAAGCCGAGCGAGCCGATAATGCGTCCTACACCCCCAGCGTCGACGTGCTGAGCAACCGAGTGCTCTCGGACTTGATCACAGGCCTCATGAACGGATACCTACTCGCTGTGGGCAAGTTTTACAAAGAGAATGAAAAGTTCCGACGATTCGTGCGCTTGCAACGCAGGCTGGAGGACGGAGTACTTCCACACCTCGCGATCGCTGTGAATGACCTCGAGATGCTCCAGTTGCTCCACCGCGTGTCGAAACGCCTCGAGCATCGAGGTGACCCAAAGCTCAGCTTTGCGAACGTCATGCGTTGTGCTGTCGAGTACAGACAAGTGGGCATATTAGAGTGTATCAGCGACCTGGAAGCGCGCGATCCCGAATACGGATGCGAGCCGTCTCTGATGTCTATTGTGCTGAGACAGCCAACCCAGATATCCTGATACTCGATTGGCTCCTTCGCCACTTTCCTCCAAACACGGACGCATTCCAGTTCACGAGATGTTTAACTTTGCGACAGCAGATTTTGTTGACGGCAGCCGCTGGTTTCAGAACCGGAAAACAGATATTCTACAAACTGAACTCGACGAAACCGCCCAACGAAGAAAAACCTAGGTGTTACGGTGTGTCTACGAGCACCTCCGTAAGCGCTGCGGACGGGAGGGCACAAAGCTCGTACTACCGAAAACGGCCACTTGGACGTCATGGAGTTCATCGTTAAGAGCCAAACCATGAAGATGGCAATAGGTGTACCATTAGCCATACAGCAAGGCGAGCTCAAAGGGAAATGACGATGTACAGTAAAATGAGGATCAGTGCGCGTGTGATCGACTGCGTCACGAGTATCACGCTGATCTAACGCCAGAGTAATCGCATACGTTTGGTGCATTTTGGAGTCAATATTTCACAACCTCTCGCGATATTCGCAGTAGCTACTTTAACGAACTTGAAACAGTGCGAAAGTGTTTTGGTGGATAAACTTTAGACCCCGATATGTTCGTCCATTCTGAGCTACCCATTTCATACCATTTGAAAACAGCCTTCTGTGTGATATTCATACAAGAGCGTGACAATAAGCAAGCGATCTATTGCACCTGCAAAGACTATTACCTTCTGGAATATATTCATCCATCCGTCTCCTCACAATTCGTTGGGGTGACAACAACTGATTTTTGTGTATCGCTCATTTTTTCGTAAGCATCGGCTCTGCATTACTATTTAGCTCGGCGACTTGAGGCATAGCGCGACTAATGTGTTGTTCGTAACGATCGGCGCTGAGGGTGTGGATATCTATTGGTGCAAAGGTATCTACTTTGAGGTCAAGTACGATACTAGGCGGATATCGGTTCCCGCTGAGTGCAGGATTCTTGGTTGGTTATACTTATACTATGTACAGACCGTCACAAAAATATAAACCTTGAATGCCTTCCTGCTCGAGGGTAGCGCCACTTGACCTTCCAAACCCAACGAGCAGGTCAGCAAAGGATCGTTTTGATGGTTGAATGATTATGTGAAAGCGTTTTCGCTTTGCTTGCACTTGCTCCGGTTGCAAGTCCCCAAATCAGTTTGTCCCAATTTGTGATTTGTGGTCGATAATTTGGCCAATCATGTGACCAGCTTCACACTGTACCCACCTATCGGTATATCGTCCACAATAAATACGTCGCTTCTTTCTTTTCTGACTCCCTCCCTCTCTCTCTCTCTCTCTCTCTCTCTCTCTCTCTCTCTCTCTCTCTC
>JALBZB010001004.1:0-14417 GCA_038050625.1 Pythium sp. MPC-2022a
CTTTGATCACACAAAATAGTCTCACAAATTTGGTATGAGACTAATTTGAGTATGATACTAATTACCAACACAGACTACCTGCGATGATCACTGTAGTGACTCGGCCAGTGGCGAACTGACAAACACAATCGGTTCTTCGGCAGCGACAGCAAGCAACAATGAGCGTGCAGTCCCTGGTGCCGGCCAGCTCGAAGCTGGCTGGCAACGTCGCTGTGAAAGCATTTATGAAGTTCCTGCTGGTAGAGAGCGTCTCAAAGGACAGCATTAATGTTTCTATTCTTGCTGACCCTTCAGGTAATGCATTCGTTGCAATCATGGACAAGTTCGCTTGGTATCTTGCGTTCATTAAGAGCCAAGATGGCAAGCATTTGGCTCGTAATACTGCGCTTTCTTACTTTAGACAGACAAAGAAATGGTTGCTTGGGCTGTTCAGCTCCCAGAAGAAAGTAGTTAACGGCAGGCTGCTCAAGATGGCGCAGATGCTAGACAAGTACTGCTTGAAGAGAGAGCAAGGAGGCGTTGCTAAGAAAGTGCCAGCGTGTTCAAAGATCGAGCTACAACTACTCATGGTGCATCTCTACAAGCAAGCGACAAGTGGGACAAACTATCAAGATGCAACACTCGTGTGCTTGCTGTGGTACGTCTTCGGCCGCGCGTCCGACTTGCCCCTCGTGCAGAAGCAGAGTCTCTCGGTCAGCGCAAGCGATGTTCTCTTCCTTCGACTTGTGCGTGTGAAGACGCCCGAGGAGCAAGGCTTGTCGCTGTATCCAGACCACAGAGACTTCAGCAAGTGCCCTATCCACGCGATCGCGCTCGCATTGATGGCACAGTCGCCTCCGTGTGCCGCGCTCCTCGATCAAGCTCCGCTTCAAACAGCGAAGGCAGAGGCATCCGTAAGTGCATCCGTGTCGTCGCTGGAGCTGCTGAGCAGCGGAACAGTTGACGAAGAGAGGGAAATTAGCGCTGAGTCTGGAGCGAAGGCGCCGTCGTCGCGGGAGCCTGGCATCCACATTTACGTCAACCGAATCCTGAAGAGAAGCTCCAAGCTCTCTGGTGTCGAAAGCGAGCTCACGTCTCACTCGTTCCGCCGTAGTGGTGCGCAGCACGCGGATGGAGACTACCAGCTGGGCGCGCAGTGGATCTTCGATCGTGGCGCTTGGAACTTGACAACAAAGAACAAGGCGTTTGCGTACGTGTTCAACAGGACGAACGAGGACCAGAAGATCGCGTGAGTCTTGAACGGATGGAAGACGAGTCAGTTGATCCAGATTGCGTCGCCCGCTTGCTTCGATAGCCAGGCGAAGGAGAAGATCACAGACTTGCAGGCGCTGCTCTTCACCACATGCAACAACTGGAAGTCACCAAGCGTCGCTGTTGACCCGCGTGTCCTCGATATTTGCACCGCGTATCTCCTGCGCAATTTCCCTCTGATGCGTGAGATGAACGGGAAGTTACCAGCTATCAAACGGATCGAGGAGTGCTGTATTGAAGCTGGTTTCCAACTGAGCGAGCTGATGTCGTGGTCAGTAGAGCTGCAGAAGGAGCGCAGTGAAATCACGCCCCTTGCGCCTGCTGGCAGTAAGCACAAAGAACGACCGAACGACCAAGCAGCAAGAAATTAAGCGACAATCAAGCACCGAGCAACTGTCATCAACGGATTTATCGAGATATCGAAGTGCTGGGAGGAACGGATCGAAGCTCTGAAGTCGAAGAACAGGAAGCGCAAGATCAAATCTGCTTACAGCCCTACAACACCACAAACACTAGAAGATCAACATGCTGAACAAGAACGTCCAAAGATGAAGAAGAGGAAGAAGAAAGAGGTGTCTGATCACTTTTCGGGTGTTTAGTACGAATGGTACACTCGCCAACCGCGCGTCTGGGATTCTGGCGTCAGTCGACAGAAGAAGTCGAATTCGACACGCATTGTTGCTTTCATGAAGCTCTTCTTGTCCGAAGGATTCGCCATCGACGAGTCGGCTGGCGCATTCAAAGCTATCGTACGCAGCTACGAACTGCTGGCAGAGGAGCGCGTCATTCGCTTCCTGGAAGCACGCGGTGTCAACGCGATAGGGGCTCAGTCGGTTCTCACGCATATGCGCGATGCTCACAGCGAAGGTGCGTTGAACGGCAGGATCACGACATACAAGACACTGCTTGCGGCTGAAGCCATCGCGGATCCGCCACCGCTGAAGTCACAAGACATACTACACACAGTGTGAAACGGATTGTAGACAAGGATATGCATAGCGTACATAAGATAGCAAATCGCTCCACAGATCCTCTTCATTTTCTAACTCTTGTATGCTTGCAACAGAGATCGAACCTGCGCCAATCGGTTGCCAGTCTTTGATCTGTCCAAACAACATTGCGAGGGCGTTCATCTCCGCTTTCGTTTGACCTTGCGCTTCAGTGACTTTCGTTTTTCCTCGCTGCGCAATGCGATCAACTACCACGATGAAGCCTACGAAGAACGAGACCAGCTCAAAGAGAGAGTTCAAAGCCCTGGGTTTCGCAGCGAAAGTGCCGGGCCAGGACTTTCGAACCAGCGATCAAACAATTTGGTACCTGCGACTCACCTTGAACGAGGCAGCCGCGATGAAGCAGCACCTGGTGGAGTCGTTCTTCGGGATCTTCGTGATCTTCGAGGTGCTGTCTCTCAAGCTAGAGCGGACGATACGCCAGAGCACCCGGTTGAGTGGATCGGTGCGAGCGCAGTCGACAGCAACTCTGAGGCCGAGTGAAACGGCGTCGACCATTTCAGCGGCGAGAAGCTCCACGGGGTCCACAAGATTCTCGGCATCATGTGCGAGATGGAGGAGAAGGATGGCAAGACGAAATTGAAAGTCGTCACGCGCTTCCTCGTCAACTGGGAGCCGACATTTGAGCTACGCGAGAACATCTCCCAGACGCTCATCACTCACTTTCACCAGGAACGTCGCACTCTCATTCGTCGTGTCTACATAGAAGATGTAGCGATGGTTGACAACAGCATGGATCCACAGTACACCGCAGTAATAATCGCACAGTTTGATCGCAAAATGCTTGGATATATTGCATACATATTAGCAGAGATGCTCAACAACAATGTTAACCGCGCAGCACTAAAGCGCTTTGCAAAGTTTGACACAAGCTCATTCGTCAACTATGCACAAAACATATCAAACATTTGCACATACTACACACACACACACACACACACACACACACACACACACACACAACACTCAGCTGCCCATTGCTGGATTTGAACCAGCGGTCTTAGGTTCAAAGAACCTGCGCTCTGGCCGCTTAGCTAAGCGGCCACTTCTCAATGTGCTCGCTACCCCACAAGTCGACTCCTCAGAAGTACCTCGCGCATCCCCACTCCATCTTCCCGTCTCTCTCTCCCACCCAATCTACCTGTAGTATGGGTGTCAAGAGAACCAAGAAGAAGCGCAAGAAGACTTGCGTTCGGAGTCTGCATCCACCTCGCCTTCCAGTCCGCCTCGCAAGTGTTCGTCGATCGGCTCTGTCGGTAGAGCCGATGCTCTTC
Organism: Pythium sp. MPC-2022a; assembly: GCA_038050625.1. Taxonomy (NCBI): domain Eukaryota; phylum Oomycota; class Peronosporomycetes; order Pythiales; family Pythiaceae; genus Pythium; species Pythium sp. MPC-2022a. Next base: position 3,536 of record JALBZB010001004.1, read on the forward strand.
GCTGAGCGAAGCAACCAGCATTGCGCGTGAGCGACTGCAAGACGACCGAGAGAGGTCGTGCTGGTACGAGAGGAGCATGCTCCAGTCACCAGCACGATCTCAAAGAATCAACCCAGAATCCAAGAATCAACCCAGAGACCAAAAAGCAACCCAGAACCCAAGAATTCAGCATGAAGTGTCTCACCATCGACACTCACAGTTCGAAGACATGACGCAAATGCAATCTCACCAAGCCACCACCAACGATCGCGATGCAACAACCAGCATCTCACCCAAACCCAGAATTCAAGAGAAGCATTACAGCTAGCATCATAGGATACACAAGGGCGTAGCGAGCAATTATAAGTCAGTTTGCCGTACTATTTATTAACATCAATATATGGACACCTTTCAACTGAGCTACAGGAGCGTGTAATTTATGCATCGATCTGCATGTAATCTGTGCAAACAATCGTAATTTACCACACGAGTGATATATTACGCAACCTATCAATTTTACAAATATCATTGTAATTTACTGAAATAGATTACAAAAGGGGCAGAATTTTATTTATGGGTCTGGGAGGGGCATTTTTTTATTTCCCCTTATTAAAATTATTAGGTCTAATAAACAGGTTATGTCCACAAATTTCATTCTGTCCAAACAAGCAAAAAGCAACAAACGTCTCGCAGCGAGTAGTGAGTGAGACGCCTCGCGACGACGAGGAGCTCCACTCGCCCTCTCTACGCCGTCCAGTCGTGCGCGTGCCGTAGCTGCAGCGCTACTGCATCGCCCTACTCTCCTTGTCCGTCTTTCGCTGCTCTCCGTGCGAGTGCGCGTGTGTGTCACTCTTCTCTGTCAGACACCAGCCATCTCGTCGAGTCACGCGGAGAAAAAGAGCTCCTGTCGTATCTCTTTTGCTATTCGTTCTCTACTACTGACTGCTACTAGTGCGTGCGCCTGCCTGCGAGAGCAATGAGTAACCGCGCTCCGTCGTCTCAGTGCTACCACCACAACAACAACCCCAGCAGCAGCAGCACTAACAGGAGCCAGCAGCGACCGCCCCCGGTGGCGACGACGGGAGGCCCAGCCGCGTCGTCAGTGAGCATCACGTGCTCGCACTGCGGTTGCTTGAACTTTAGTACCGAATGGTCGACGTGCGAGTCATGTCGGCAGAAAGTAACAGCAACAACAACAGCGAGCAGCAGCACTGGAGCTGCTGCTGGTACCAGCGGCAAGCCGTCACCCGCGACGGCAGCGTTGTCGGTGTCTCCGAGAACAGCGATTCTGAAGAAGCAGACGCCTGCGCCGCCGCCGTCTCGAACAGGGATTGTCACGGGACTGCATCACGGGCTGCCGATCGACGCGTACAGGAATGGCGGTCGCAGGAACTCGCTGCTCGGCACCAAGATCAATCGCGACGGCGAGTCGTCAGCCGCGTCTCAATCATCTTCTAGTTCCAGTAGCAGCGCGCAGACGCTTGGGAGATCGAACTCGTCGTCAGGATTGGACCAGAGAACAAGTGGTGGTACCAGTTCAGCCAGAAACACCGGTGCAACTAGCAGCAATAACAGCAGGTCACAGCAGGCAGAGAAGCCGTCGCAGGGCATAGACCTGTACCACCGAGTGCTCGCGCAGCAGCACCGGAGTCTAGAGGCGAAGCGCAAGGCGGGATCGAATAGCAGCTATAACTCTACCAGCGAAGTGGACGAAACGGACGAGAAGAACAGCATCGCGTGCTTCGTCGATGCGAGTGGCAGTAGCAACAGCAGTCATTCGACTTCCGGAGATTGTTCGTCGGTGACTGCGAGTCCCGCTGCTTCATCGCGACCGAATAAGCGCCCTCGCGCTGGTGGAAATGGCCGTGAAGTGATCGATCTGATCTCCTCGTCGGACGAGGGTGATGATGACGAAGACAATGACGACGACGACGACAACTCTGTTGATAGCGGCAGGAAGCAGAATGCTGTTGCGACTGCTTCAGCCACTCGTACAGATAGCGAAAAACTCAATGAACAAGAAGCTCAAGTCCATGCGCCAAGTACTACCAATACTACTGCTACGACGAAGCCATCAGCAAGAACGGAAGCAGGTCCACCAGGAGTTCCTGTAGTGTTAGCAGCAGTACGACAACCTCCTGTAACAGTTGCAGCAGCAAGAATACCGGTAGCAGCGACTGCTCCAGCCCCCTCGCCAGCTGTAACTGCTCGACCACAGGACAACACAGTGCAAGAGAGCGACATGAGCGACGAAGATGTGGCGAAAGAAACGCCGTTTCGTAGTCGCCGTTTCCCTGTGGTTGCGTTTGATTCGATCGACTTCCCGCCGACTGATGCGGCAGCTGTTCTCAGGTTGCGAGCGCGGAGGAACTCTGCGGGGCTTGAAGGGAGTGGTGGTGCTGGTGGTGCTGGATTTTCTCAACAACAAACTGCCGCCGTCGCCCCAGAGCCTGTGCGAAGTGCTGTCGCTGTCCCCCCTACGGTTGCGCCTCCTATGGGAACACCCGAAGTTCGCCAAGAGAAAGAAAAAGTTGCTCCAAAGTCAACACCTGCGCCAACACCAGCAGCACCAGCGGGTTCAGTCGTACAAAAGCCAGTACCAGCTCCAGCACCAACAGCTTTAGTTATTCAAAAGCCAACACCGCCAGCACCAGTTACAGTCCAAGTCGTTCAGAAAGCACGAGAAGAACCAGTTAAAACCCAAGCTTCGGTCCCCACCGTCTCCTCGAATGCTGATGTGGTGGTGGTTGAAGCTCCGCAGCAACAGGCAGACGCCAGTGCACCGTTAGCTTCAACTTCCGCTTCGTCAGAATCAGTTCGATCGCTAAAAAGAACTGCGTCTGGGGTCTGTCAGGAGCAAGCGATCGAGCTTGGCGACGACGACGAAAGCTCTCAAGAACAGATTTTCTCCATCCACGGCGAACTTTTCCTGTCGCGAGTTTTCCAGTCGGTCGAATTCAATGCAAGCGATTTCTCGACTGTGCACGACGGTTTGCACGTCGCCAGACGATCAAAGATAGCGGCGCAGAACGAAGGGCAGCAGGAGCCACAACAACAACAGCAGCAGCGAGCAGGGGCAGCACCTTCCCAAGAGAGATCCACGAATGCGACAACAGCAAGATGCGATGTGGTGCCACCACCGAGCACTTCGCAAGCTGTACCAGCAGTCTCAACCACTCCGAGTAGACCAGCGATGATCTCACCAGATTCAGTTCGAGCTACGACGACGACAACTTCTACTAGCACCTCTTCATCGCCTCTTGAAACCAGGCAGATGCCTGCAGCGCAACCAGTTGTTCCACCGCACCAAGTGAATGTGGTACCGATGTCACCGAGAGAGCCAAGCGTACAAAGAGCTCAACCAAAACCACCAGCGCAGAAAGCCGAAGCGAAAGCACCAGTACCGAGGGTTCAACGAAATGCACCAACGCCGAGTTCTGCAGTACGACTTGTGCCGCCATCACAAGGACCGACTCCTGTTTCAAAGCCTACAGCCACACCACCAGCCGCTACTTCGAAGCCAACGACTACGCTCGTACCAGTCACAGCCTCAACATTGGCAGAATCAGCACCTTTGAATGCGCTAGCAGTGCTTCCAACCAGTATCAATCGCAGTAGCGGAGCGGCTGCTTGTTCTGCTACAACAGCCAGTACTGTGCCTGAGAGAATATCAACAGCAACAACAACAACAACAACAACAACAACATCATCAGTGACAGCAACTACCATCTTGTTGGCAAGAAAGAAGCTTCCTCAAGCAACCCCAGCTCCAGTACCCAGTAGTGGCGTCTCAATCTCAGCAGCTAAGGATGTGAAAGCGAATACCACAACTACTGCTGTCCTGACTCTATCAAGCCGCCCGGTTGCGAAAAAAGAGGAGCTCATCAAGGCTCACGAGGTTGTCCCGGTCATCAAACGGATCGCCAAGCCGCCCGCTTTGGGAGACTGCAGCGCAGATTTCATGGGTTTCATGGAGGATTTCATCGATGGCGACGATGACGAGCCCATGGACGACGAAGAAGAGACACGCAAGCTGCACTTGCAGCTGCTCGAGGTCGTGGATCTGACGAATCTCACGGACTCGGACGACGACGATAGCAGTGATGATGGGGACGACATCAGCGAATCACCGACACCACCACCACCAGCAGCAGCAGCCGCAGGAGTCAACCCAGCGAAGCCAGTACTGCTCCTGACCAGTGGGTTTGGCGCTCAGAGCATGCATCACCTCACCCCAGCGTTTGGTGCGGTTAGTGCTCTCGGACCCACGGGCTCCTTCGCTTCGGATCCATCGCGAACAGCCCCACGGATTACTTTTACAGCTGCAGCTGGGGGCGTTGTTACTGCTGGTATTGCTGGTCCACCGAAACCCAATCGCCGTCGCGTCGTGCGTCAACTGGAGCCGTGTGTGATCTGTGAAGAGAAAAAGTGGGTGAAAACCATGATCCACTGCAAAGACTGCGGTAAGTACTATCACAAGAAATGCGCGAAGGACTATGGCGACGAGAAGATCTGCTGGAACTGCGAGCTCGACGGCATGATCGACGACAGCGACCTCACAGAAACCGCGCGGGATGCGATCGTGGACATGCTCAGCACGTTGCGCCACGCGTCCTCGTCTTCTGAGGGAGAAGAAGAAGACGACGACGATGACGACGTAGCCGAGAATGCAGACGGTGGTGCGAATTCATCTCATAACAATGTTGAAGGCGAAGAGAGCAAGAAAGAGACCGACGACGACGATGATGATGACGAGGACGAAGAAGGCAAGCGCGACAGTGTTGCTTCTACAACAGCTCGCAAGCCGCCGATGCTTCCTGGTAGTTCGACAAAGTCGATGCAGCGGTGGAAAACGTTCCTCGATGTGAGCACGTCGACAGTGGATAAGACGTTCCACGAAGTCACTAAGTCGATCGACGCGGAGCTGCAGTCCGACGAACAGAAGACAAAGTACTCGAAAGGGTTCACGACGCCCGAGATCTTCCAAGCGCAGATCTCGGAAGTGCTTGACAGCTACGCGGATCTGCAGGACCAGCTCGATCGAGAGGCGCGCGAGAAGCCTCGTGGACCAAGTTCAAGCAGTGGAACAGGTGGCGCAGCAGATGCGCAGGAGGCTTCCGCGGTAGCAGCAGAGTCACGGACGGAGTCCGTCGTCGTGAACTCAGTTGTGCGTGAGAGTTCGTCCATGCCGACTCAAGTGATCTTGGATTTGTCTGGCTCATCCGACAACTCCGTGCAGAGCGTCCAGTTGAATCGAGAAGTGGTGATCTCCGATGGTGTGTAGTTGTGTGTGGAGGGCAACAGCGAGTGGTTCTGTTGCGCTGAGGTGCGATCTGCCGACGAGTCCTCCCAGTCCTCCCAATTTGTGGCGAAAGATGGCGAAGGGAATGGCTAATCAAGTATAAGAGCAGCCGAGTGAGGATCAAGTCAAAGTACTGGACGGACTGATCAACCCGTTGGTTGTGCAGCTGAGAGCGAGCGAGGGACAGAAGGTGTCGGTCCATCTTTGGTGCTCTCCACAAGTTTATGAACAGCTCAAGCGTCATTCATCTATAAGAGCAGGGGATCCTGCTACCTCAACTGCTTGAGTTTTGATGCGTCCATCAATCGGTCGCTCGTGGTCTGAAAGAAAGTCGCAGGATGTTGCTTTCTTGGTTGCCACGCTTCGTGACTTCTCGCGATTCGTGCGGCTGAACTGGCGCAAACCTGAGCCCACACATCCCAGTCGTCACTCAGAGAGAAAGGCGAGTTTGTCAGTTGCACAGACAAATGTCGTCGAGACGACCAATCTACCTGGCCATTCAATATAATATGCTCCATCATCTCTCGAATCTCTCCCGCTCTTATAGACGACTTGAGCATTGAGTCTCGTCTTCGGCAGTCTGTACCTCTTTGTACCTACCTACCTCTTCGTCAAAATTCACTTTGCAACAGTCATGGTGTTTAGCCCGTTGATTTCTCTCTCGCTCACACACGGAGTAGTTGGTGTATGTGTTCGTACACCGACCAGTACGTGAATGCGCCACAACAGCAGGCCTTGCCGGCGTTCGATAATACATGTATCTTCGAAACATCACCAGTAGCTGACGCCAAGGCAGAAAGAAGGTAATGGGACGCTTGCGTTGACCTCCTCCCCTCCCCCTGTGTACTACCAGAGACCACCAGCCTTCATATTCTTTTTTGGCATACCAGCGCAATTGTAACTGCAATGTTAGGTAGGATTATCATCTGAAGATAATGCCAAGGCAAGCGCGCGCGTACCATACATAGCTGAATGCGAATGTTGTAACACTACGCCCGCACCTGCTGGCAGACTACACTGTAAACCCAGAACGAGCGAGTCGAACAAAACTGAATCACGAATGGCAGGTATGTTGCAGCGGACTTTTGGTACGAAGTTGAGCAGTGTTGGCTAAGTGAGCGTCAATATCATCTATAAGAGCAAAGTCAACAAACGCAGCAATTTCATTCACATCTTGGAGGTCCTGCATCTTTGGATTGCATTATATTGTCGAGCTGCATCAAAGCTGCCAGTTGAGATATTCGGCGAACGCAGCTCAGTATATTGATTGATTGGTATTGACTGCCACTCTCCAGCTCTCACTCTGAAGGATGGCAATGCACCGGACGGACGCAGGCATTGACTGTCCTCGCTTGACGAGAAAGGCGAATTGCGCTACAGCTTATTCTTCGGCTTGCTCGTTCACATTGTTGATACGATAAAGGCTGAAAATCAGACCACCAAGATCAATTTGCTTTCCTGGTTCAGAGATTATTATTAAGAATTGCGAAGCGCAGGCAACAACCAAAGCGCAAATGAAGGATCGCGAACGGAGACGGTTCTTTACTTTGAAACCCGAGGATCCGAGAAATCACGGACTGAATGTTGTTGTCTCCCATTTTTGAGAGGTCTGCGAGCGCCAATGCGAGTTCGCTGAGCCCGCGCATCAGTCAGTACACACAACAGCAAAATGATCGGAATGTTTACCTGTTCAAGCAGCAGGATCATGAGGCAGGTGTTGTTGAGTCGCCTTCCGCTCTTATAGACGACTGAAGTACTCAGCACTGGACCTGCAACCTCATCTTTCTTCTGCCCTGGTGTATTCACAGCATCACAATGGTCATGCTATTTACGAAACCAATCATACTCATTCACTTGACCGTTCCTTTCCAACGGAGGACTTGGCGCCCGCTCTTATAGGAGGCTCCAAGCCCAGACAGTCTGGAGCTCTTTTTAATCAAGAACATGTTGCGACTTTGCAGCCAAGCGTCACCTTCTTTGGGATAATCGATTACCCGCCAGTGATTGAGACATCGAGGCTAGTCGTTCTCTTCCTTTTGACCGACGAATAATGCTTAAATGAGCCAAAAACAACCGACAAGAGCAACTCGAGGATGGGACTCAGCAGAGCACAGCAGAGCAGCAAATCGACAGCGAGCTGAACAAAACCGCTCGGCTCTTATAGACGACATGAACACCCTTGAGAGCCCTCTACGTATTAAGATGCAGACGGATTGAGTTCTGTACTCAGCAGATCCGCTAACTTAGTGTTACATTATTCCGGGGTCATCAGCAGCAGAGAACGCCAATATACCAGTAGAAACCACCAGGTTTGAGCTGATGATGAGTACAACATGCCAACCACAACAGTCCTGAACGGCACACACAGTGAAAGCATAAACAAATTACTAGAAATATCATGAACAAACGGTGACGGAAAGCGGAAAATAATAGGGAGTGGATGGAAGGAACAACCACACGCGCCTCCGCCTAAACGACAGTGTTTTAAGCGTATACTTTTGATAACGTTTAGCCAGTAATCATCGTGGGACGGTTTTTGTGAAACGGCTCCTTTTAAGCCAAAAACATAAAAAAATAATACCCTTATTAGAAAAACATATCCAGGAGTGGAAACTTCTTGAAATTACGGCCAACAACCATCCAATATCTGCCTACATGGTGCATGTTGTGCTGAATTTCGGCACTATTTAAGTATTTATTTCCATTTTTGGGTCTACATTTTTAGCAGTCGGACGAATCACCTTTGCCCATCTCCCTCCAGCCGCCTTTTATTTGTCTGTTTAAAGAAACAGTACACACTAGAAGCATACATATCCAGGCTTCGAGTAAACCTCTCTACAAAACCAATACTCACATTATTTGAGGCCGCGTCTGCACCACAGCCCACCACACGCTGGCCAGGTGGCCTCGTAAGCAATCAGGAAACCACGCCGATTACCCGTCAGCATTTCGAGCCATCAACAAACGCCCGGAATCTATCACTCGCTCCGCGCGGCCACTCGTAATCATGAAGCTTAGTGCTGTTACGCTTGTGTGGGTGGGCGCGGCTTCTACTTTGGCTGTCCAGCCCACTCTCTCATTGCTCGATTTGCTTCGACCCCCGCACGCGCAGCTCAGTCTATCCTGACACCTCGGAATTCTCCAGACCTACCTCGGAGCTTCCAGAACCACCGCCGACCCCACCAGAGCACATGATGGCCCTGCAAGCAGGCGCTGAGAGAGATACGTGCCCGCAGTTCAAGACGCCACTGTTCGTCAAAATCATGGCGCGCTCGACGGCTGCTCTTACAGGTAGCAGCAACAACAACTGCAGCAGCAGAGACACCTCCAGCATGACTATCGCGGCGCGCGTGGCGCCGATGGACTCGCTGCTCGGCCTGAAGCGACCGCTCTCGGCGCTCTACAAGCACGAGTACGGCCACTCCAGCGAGGACAACGATCGTGATATTGGTACTACTGCTGCTGGTAGCCGACAGAGAGACAAAATGGAAGACCGCTTCCTCCAGCTGCCCACGCGTCCGCAGCCGCAGCCTGAGCGAAAAGTGCAGTTCTCGCCAGCGGTGAGTCATCTGTCTATACGAGAGCACTTTAGATACATACTCTAGTCCAAAGTAGTTTGAATAATTAGACTCATGCTCTTGTTTGATCGTCCCTCTATGCAGCACGAGGTCCGGTTCCTGCGCGAGGAGTCCCAGCGGCTCGGGACAGAGCTGCAGCGCATCTGTAACAAGTGGCGCGCGGCGCTGCCCGATCCCCGCGTGCGGTACGCGGCGTGCGAAGCCGCCAAGCAGAAGACGATCACTGCCCAGGTCGAGAGCGTAAACACCCAGCTCAAGGCGCAGCTGTTGCAGCAGCAGCTCTACTACGCGCTGCTGCAGCGCACGCTCTCGGGCGCGCCGCTCTGGCAGATGGACTGCATGTGCGACGAGATGCTTGAGCGCATGCACGGCTTCCTGCACCTGGGCACGCAGGTCGAGGACCGCATCAAGCGGCTCTGGAGTCGCTTCGACCTCGCGATCCGCATGGCGCCGTCAGTCGTCCAGTCGTTCACACGAAATATCCCGATGGACCAGGCGTCTTCCCAGCTCGTGCCGTTCTCGCGCACGAGCGCGCGCGGCAATGAGACCCACACGCTGATCTCCAACATCTTCATGTGCAAGATCCCGGTGCACAGCAGCGTGGCGGACTCGGGTCTGCAGTGCGTATTTGAAGCGGCGGTGGCCTCTCAGAAGGACACGCAGAGCGAGATGGCCAAGCGCCTGGGCGTCCACACGGACACGGAGATCGTTCACGAGCTCGGCGAGCAGCGCAGCTACGTGAAGGTGACGCGCTGCGACGGCGAGTTGCGCGGCCTGACGTCCAACATCGCGTTCGCGGCCGAGCTCGTGCGCGACGACCTCGCGGTCATCGTGACCGACTTCACGGACGAGGACGAGCTGCTCCACGACGACTGCGAGTACAAAATCGACTCGTGCAACATGTGAGTGCAACAACTACTGTCGCTTATAAGAGCATCCCGATGGAGTCTACTATGGGTGATTGATTGATTCTTGGACTAATCATGTTAATGCTGGTTGTTTGTCTTCTTCAATGTTGCAGCTCGACATTCACGCGCCACTATGACGAAGCCCAGGGCCAGCACTACGTGCTGCTACGCCGTCTGCACGTGTTCCGCTACAATTTGCTTTCGAACTCGGCGCTGCTCTTCCGGGAGATCAACCGGGTGATGCCGTACATCAACGGCGACCTGCCGCTGGCGCTGCTCTGCGAAGCGATGCAGGCGCGCACCGCCTTAGGAAGTAGCGGTAGTACCACCACCGTAGCAGCATGAGTTTATGGAAACGAGCTCTCTTGCTGGTAGCTATTGTAATCTATGCTGTATTTATTTGAGCAGAGAGAGAAAGATTGAGGCGCAGATAGGAAAGTGGGTTGGCTCTGACGACCAGCCACTATAAGCGGATGTAAAGGTAACCACGAATGTATCTGGATGTTATCAAGCGCTGGCATCAGCAAAAGAGCAAATAATACGAGCAAGGCTGACGAAAAAGGATCTGCCGAGGACCTGGCCGAGAGCCCGAGTCGAGTCGAGCTCGGCAGGACAACTTCTTCTATTCGACGTGGCTCTTTCTTGCCCTCTTTTTGGTTGACAGCTGTTGCTGCGGCTCAGTTCAGTTCCTTTTTGCCTCTTCTTTGGCAACTTAGCGGGTGCGTCTAATCGTATTGACCATCATTCATAAATTGGCATCATTCTTGATTGGCTGGACAGTTGGGCCAAGAAACCGAGCCAAATGCGTACAAATCGCCTAGACATTTGGGTCAAACTGGTCCAGCCGCTTGACCCAAAATGGCCAGATGGGTTAAACCATTGGATTGCATCGTACTGTGTGAAACACCATTCGTGTTGTACCGTAGCCGCCATAACTAAGAGCCTACTCGCTTTTGCCCGTCGATTAGAAATCAAGGGACAACCAACAAGACGCAGACGAACCAAAGGAGACCCGTGCGTGTACAGTGCCGGAAATAGGAATAGGTTCAGTGACATTTTAGCTTCTATTCAGCCAATAATTGAGTTGTTTCAGCTCTAATTTTAACCAATAGTAG
>JALBZB010001005.1:0-14401 GCA_038050625.1 Pythium sp. MPC-2022a
AACGGTTGCCAAGGAGCTGTGGGAGAAGTCGGAGGTCTGGGTTGGCTTGAAGTGATTAAAACACGCAGACGCAACGAATACCTCTACAAGAGCAAGGCGCGAACGGACGTCATGAACAAACAAGTGCACATGAAAAATACACATTGCTTGAGCCCACAGGCGTGTTTTGGAGCTCTAAATGATAAGACCAGAAAAATGAATTGATGCTCTGTTAGCTACTACACGATCGCTTCTAGTTTGTAGGCTTGTTGTTGCTTCCTCAGCATCGTCCAATGTGGCCGCCATATTAGTCACCACTCATGAAACCTTTCGACAAAGTTAGTAATGTCATTATCAGTAGTTGTATTTTCAACAACGACGCAGAAATATGAACATATTCGGTATACAGGTATTGTAAAACAAATGTATACCTAATAATACTGAATTAAAATAGAATAAACCTGTAGAGTCATTTGTAAGGGCATCTACTATAAGAGCGGACAGCGAACAGGAATATCGATTGCACCTTGCATATTGGTACAAGGATTGAATTCTGGTCTAATCAAACACATAGCTCGCGAAAGCTAAGAAACCGAAGTGTCTGCCTCAGCGGTGGCTTTGAGATTTCGCCAGCGTCAACTATCAAGAATAACGATTCTCAACAGCTATTCGTGGTCAGTACTCTGTCTGGGTCACGTTCTTCAGTTTTCACCTGGACGTTGGTTTTGTCTTCAGTATCCGTTGTTCAATACTATGAGTCCATACTTTCGCTGCCTCGAAGCCTTGACTCCCTTTGATGAGCGAACCCTACTGCAAAATTTGCCATCCCATCAGGTTTGATGACGCCCTCACGCCTGGAAATGTAGCACACGTAACGTTGATTGTTTATGGTTTTGACGTGCTTCGCGACTCACCGAAACTTCAGTTTAGGTTCCATAATTCTTTGAAGTGCGAAAGAAAGAAAAATGAGTCCAAAGTCCAGTGTGTAGTGAAGCGGAAGTTTATGACCGTCCATGTCACAAACTTCCAGTTCGCTAAGTTCGCATTGAAGGTGTCGTAAGTTGACAATCATTCTCTTTGGCCGATTACGATACCACCAATCCACGAATTCTCAAAACAAGGTAGATTGACCGCGAAGATGCCACACTCGAACTTGTACGTCTCTTCGTAGCCATTCGGCGTGCGCCGTCGCTTCCATTTTGTTCCTTCGCTGCATTTTGCTCATTCTTCAATTTGCTCTCTCGCGTCTCGCACGTTGCAACCAAGAAGTCCCTACACTCCACCAGCCCGTCAACCCACCCATCCATCTGTCCATCATGTCCGACAAGAAGATCGTCCTCGTCACCGGCGGTAACAACGGCCTCGGATACGAGTGCTGCCTCGCGCTCGCCAAGCAGCCCAACATGCACGTGATTCTCGCCGCTCGCAACCAGCAGCGCGTCGACGAAGCCGTCGCAAAGATCAAGGCTGAAGCCGACCCGTCGAGTGTTGTGGAAGCCGGCATCATCGACCTTGCGAGTCTGGCGTCGGTGCGCGCCTTCGCCGACAAGATGCTCGAGCGCAAGCTGGAGTTCTTCACGATTGTCTGCAACGGCGGCGTGCAGGTCAAGACCAAGTCGCTCACGGTTGAAGGCTTCGAACAGACGTTCGGCATCAATCACCTGGGTCACTTTCTGCTCATGGACATCCTTCGCGGACACACGCAACGCGTCATCATGATGGGTTCTGAGACCCACGACCCGGCTGAGACGACGGGTCTGTCCCCTCCGAATGTTTCCAACCTGGACGAACTCGCGCGCGGCTACGAGAAATTCGACGGCATGGAGGCGTACTCGACCAGCAAGCTGTGCAACATCCTCTTCGCGAAGGAGTTCGTGCGCCGGTACCCGGACGGACCGAAGATCTTCGCGTACACACCGGGTTACACTCCGGACACGGATCTCTTCCGCGATGCCCCACACCCTGTCGCGAAGCCAGGGATCAAAACCGTTTCACGAGGCGAGGGTCTCCGTATGAGCACGCCAGCGTACTCGGGTGGCTACATGGCAAAGCTCGCTTCAGAAGAACCTCTGACCCCAGACTACACGAACGGCGCCTACATCCGTCTGGATGAACCGTGGGAGGCGTCTGCGCTCGCCAACGATCCAACGGTTGCCAAGGAGCTGTGGGAGAAGTCGGAGGTCTGGGTTGGCTTGAAGTGAGCGATCTGCTGTTAACATCTTGGTCCCTACTGTATGTAGTAGTAAACAGCTCATAACCCACTAACGAAGTCTCAATCACGTTATTTGTTGTTACTCGTTCCTTACGGTTACAGACTCACTGAATTCATCATTTGATCAAGGAAACACCTACTTTCTCCGCTCATTCGCTCACTTTCTTACTGCGAAATGTTAACGTTGTTGACCGGTGGCGTGTACGCTGGATAGTCGATGTACCCTTCAGCACCCTTCGCTGGGTCCCAATAGTGCTCGTACGGCGGCTGCGGGGCAACCGGCCAGTCGTTCTTGAAGCGCTCGACCAGGTCCGGGTTCGAGATGTAAATGCGACCAAAAGACACAAAGTCCGCGGCACCACTGCGGATCACACCTTCCGCGAGGTCGCGCGTGACGTAGCTGTTGTTTGCGAGCACGGTGCCCTTGAACGCCTTCTTGGCGTCAAACGCCGTGAGTAAGCGACATTTCTCGTGGTATCCGAAGCCCTCGCCGTCCAAGATGCCCAGGTACGCCAGTCCGACGGTGCTCAGCTTCTCCATCAAGTACGTGAAGAACTCGGCATTGTCTTCGCAGCCCATGCCTGCAAAGCCTCCGTTGGGGGCCAAGCGCACAGCGACGCGGTCGATCGGCCACACTTTCTTGATCGCATCCAGCACTGTGAACAAGAAGCGCGTGCGGTTCTCAAACGAGCCACCGTACATGTCTGTGCGTTTGTTCGTCGCGGCTTGGAAGAACTGGTCGAAGAGGTAGCCGTTCGCAGAGTGGAGCTCGATGCCATCAAAGCCCGCGCGCTTGGCGAGGTCGGCGCTGTGGCGAAAGTCCTCCGCGATCTGCGGGATCTCATCGAGGCGCAATGGGCGAGGAGTTTCGAACGGCACGTACTCGCCCTTACTGTTCTTCGCGTGGCCAGTCTCCAGGCGGACGTCGGACGCAGATACGAGGTCGTTCTTGGCGTTGTGGCTTGAGTGACCCTGGCGACCGATGTGCCACATCTGCAAGAAGATCTTGCCGCCTTTGGTGTGCACGCAGCCCACAACCTTCTTCCATCCGGCGAGCTGGTCTTCATTATAGAGTGCCGGAGCGCCGTACCAGCCGTGACCCTGCTCCGAGACCGACGTGGCCTCGGTGATGATCAGTCCGGCGCCGGCACGCTGCTCGTAGTAGATCTGGTTCATCTCGTTTGGCACGTGGGTGACCGGGTCCGAACGCGCGCGGGTCATCGGCGCGAACACGATGCGGTTCTTGAGTGTGAGGTCCTCGCCGAGCGTCAGTGGCACGAAGAGCTTGTAGCCGTCGGTCACCGCCATTGTTGGTTATGGGTAAAATCGGACTGGAGTCTTAAGGTCGTTGGTTGGTTGTGGGTTATGTGTGCTGGAAGGCAAATTGGAAAATGAATGCCAGCAAACGAGAATTGAGAGTCACGGGTGAGGACCCACTTGATCGGTCGATCAGCACGAACTGAAGGGTCGGTAGACATGCGAAATGAGTGGGTGGATGGCGACGACTTGAAACTCCCACACAGAAAGCTTCCTAACAGAAAGTGCCACGTTGAAGTTGGCGGCTACTCTCTACTTTTGAAAATGATCTCTATCCACACGTCGAACCTCCTCTCACTAGAAAAACAACAACTCGTGTCACTGCTTCTTTCTACTAGAATCAAAAAGAGTGGTGGGAAGGAAGAGGGTCCCAGGCGCACGCATCAGAGAAATGATTCCCAATTAGAATCTGAGGAATGGGTAAATGGGCTCACGATTTTTTCATTGTATTCTGCTCTGATCTTTCCACAGTTTCGCAACTGGCTTCGTTTGGAAATTGGATTTTGCGTTTTGTGTTTGGATTGGCTGACTGCCTCTACCAGAAAGGTTTCTTTTGAAAGTTCTTATTACCGAAATGCTCCATCTAACAACAAATGGCTGCTTCTTCTCTGTGCATTTTCACGCCACACTTCATTTTCATGCTGTCTCTCATGATGAATGATGATAACGAGGTGGCAGGTTGCTCACCAAGTTGAACAACTCAGATCTCATCGCCAAGTTGAAGTGCGCGATGAAAGCTGGAGAGCGCGTGTTCGTAATCTTGCAAAGTGTCGTAATCCTAATCGACTCGCGAAAGGTTATTACGACAGGAGCGCTGCTTGCGTCCCAGGAGGAGTTGAAATCGCGATCGTCGCATTTTGAGCTGCAACTTGCGCGGTTGACAACCAACCGATCTCAAATACTTCGGTGCAACACAGTACTATGAGAAGAACGTACATATCGATGGCAGCATCCAACTACGCAATTGTGAGCATTCATTTAAAATCGGTCCTCATTCAAAGGTTTGCTAAAGCTCATACACTAAGATAACGTTAATTTCGTAGTCTTTCATGGAATAATGGAGTCAGCAAATCATGACTCGTCATTTATTGGCTATAAATAACTTCAACACTTTTGGTTGGATTAAAATATAACTACAAGAATGATGGTTCAGTACAGAATGACGGTCCCGATTCCAGCTGAAGCTGATCATTCCCATCCTCCTAACAGCAAACGCAACGAGAGATCAATCACAAGACTCGCGTCGAATCCATCATAGCATCATGAGCGCGAATGCCAAGAAGACCGTCCTCATCACCGGCGCCACCCGCGGTATCGGCCTCGCGTTCGCGTAGTATTACGGGGCGCGCGGCTGGAGCGTCATCGGCGCCGCGCGGGACCTCAACAGCGCGGAGCTGGTGCGCTTCTCTCGTTGTTCGCCTTGCACGATCACACCTTCTGTCTGTCGAAAGAACTGACCCAAATGGATTTGCTTGGTACTTTAGCTCAAGAACCTCTCGCCGTACAAGATCGTCCAGCTCGACAGTGCGGATGAAGCGTCGATCTTGAACGCCGCCAAGCAGCTCGAGGGCGAAGCCATTGACCTGGTGATCAACAACGCCGGGATCTTTGTGCGTGCGGATCTCGAATCGACGACCAAGGAGGAGCTCATGAAGACGTTTGAAGTGAACACGGTCGGTCCATTTCTTGTCACGCGCGCTTTTGTGTCGCGCCTGAAAGCTGCCGTTGCCAAGAATGGTGGCGCGGCGGTGGCGCAGATCTCGTCCCAGCTCGGCAGCATCGAGCGCACGAACAGCGGCGGGTGGTACTCCTACCGCGCGTCGAAAGCTGCGCTCAACATGATCAACGCAAGTCACGCAGTGGATTTGAAGAGCGACGGCATCGCAGCGTTCACGTTCCATCCTGGCTTCGTCGCGACGGACATCAACGCGCACCGGGGCGCGCTCAGCACGGATGAGAGCGTGACTGGGCTCATCAACACGATCGAGAAGCTCACGATCGCGGACACGGGCAAGTTCTACAACTACAAGGGCGAGGCTTCCCGTGGTAGACAATAGGAGATTATGTGGTTGCATTGGAACAGGCCCGCAAAGCTTCATTGAACACTTACTTCGAAGTACAATTTTGAAGGAACATAATGAGTTTACGTTCACTAAAGTCAAAGGTTGCAAACTATCGAGCCGAGGCTCTACTTATCAATGCCAACAGATGCCACCATATGCATATGCCGAGAAAAGGGCGCATAACCAACCACTAGGAAGTCTAGAAGCGTGGTCGTCATTGTTGTCATGGGTAAGGGCGTCATGTACACGAAGAGATGGCTACGATTATGGTCCACAATGGGAAGCCGATGTCTCCTTCGTTAATTCGCGTCCAACCAACTACAGTAGTAAAGAATACTCTGGGAGATCACGTGTTGCGATAGGAACTCTCGTTCTCGAAGCTCGGAGTGGAAGTGTCGAGCGATCTTATATGTCTTTGGCGTTGCTGCACAGTGCTTCATATAGTCCGTTCGGATTTGGTCATTCTCGATTTACCCTCAAATTCCACAAGTCGACCTACCTACCAACTTCCAACGCACAACCACCCCCTCGGTTCATTCTCAAGAAAACCAGGGCACTATGGCCACCAAGACCGTCCTCGTCACTGGCGCCAACCACGGCATTGTGCTCAAGTTCGTCGAAGTCTACGGCAAGCTCGGCTGGAGCGTCATCGCCGCCACTCGTGACTCAGTCAAGGCTGACAAGGTACAGTACTACGCGCACTATCCAGGTTATATCCACAAGCTCCAAGGCACTTTTTTTCTATACTGATAACCACTCACCATGCGTACATACATGCAATTCACAATAGCTGCAAGCGCTCAAGCCGTACAAGATCGTGGCGTTCGACAACACGGACGAAGACTCGATCCTGCGGGTGGCAAAGGACCTGAAGGGCGAAGCCATCGACCTGCTCACCAACAACGCTGGCATCATCGAGGGCGGCAACGTGGGCGCGACCACGAAAGAAAACATGTTCAAGCAGTTCGACGTCAATTGCGTTGGCACATTCCTGGTCGCGCGCGTTTATCCCGCACTTGAAGCGCGCGGTGGTCACAAAAGGCTCTGCGAACATCGCGCAGCTCTCGTCAATCTTCGGAAGCATCCAGCTGAACGACGGCGTCTTCCCCGCGATGTATGGCTACCGCGCGTCCGAGGTGGCGCTAAACATGATCAACACCAGTCTTGTGGTGGATCTTAGGGGTGACAATATTGCTACAATCATGTTCCATCCTGGGTACGTCGATACCGACATCAACGACCACTGCGACACGATTAGCACGGATGAGAGTGTGAGTGGGCTCATGCGCGTGATCGAGAAGCTCACGATTGCCGAGACGGGCATGCTCTACGGCGACAACGGCGACAACCTCCCGTGGTAAATGGTACCTAAACAATCGAGCGTCGATGACATGTTATCATCATTTATAAGCGCTGAGTTCCTTAATGGTGGGTGGGCACTCTACGTAGCTGGTTGCTTGTCTTTATGGACCGATTTGGAAAGATGAATACATGCTACGTTTTAGATGCATGCTAAAGTCTTTTACCTGTACAACATGCAGTACTTGTATTGGAGTGGCTGTTTGATACTCTATTCCTGAGGTGAAGCATAGGTATGGAGAGGCACAGACTGCAGATCGAAAGGACATGTCGGATCTTGTTCGGGACTTAATGAAGACCAAGCAAAGTGCCGGAACTTTCCTTGTCCTACAAAATGATCTCGTCAACGCGCGTCCGATTCTACTGCAGTTTGATTGGCTGACTCGCAACCCATGCAATCTGATTCCAGTTACGATGATTGACGAGACTGATCTGTTTTGCTTCATGTCTATTCGTCTTTTGTATGAACTCATCCCCATCACTCTCTGTGGGTCGCTCGCTCGTTTTGACTCATTTGCGAATTCGCCGACACCCCCACAGATCTTCTTTCTCTCACCATTACCACTCAACATGATCGCCAAGACCGTGCTCATCACTGGAGCCACGCGAGGCATTGGTCTCAAGTTCGTGGAGCTGTACATGAAGCTCGGCTGGAACGTCATCGGAGCTGCTCGTGACCTTGCCACGGCCGACCAGGTATTGTTTGGAGTGCACAACTATAGCTTGTTTGGCAGGGCAAGCCATGCTAGCCCACTGAGTCATTAGACACTGACACATAGATCAAATTTACTGTGCACGTGCGTGTAGCTGAAGGCACTGTCACCCTACAAGATTGTGCAACTCGACAGCGCGAATGAAACATCAATTCTGAGCGCTGCCAAGGAGCTCGAGGGCGAAGCCATCGACTTGCTCATCAACAATGCCGGCATCTTTTCAAGAAACGATGTTACCACGACGACAAAGGAAGAGATGCTGAAGAAGTTCGAAGTCAATAGCGTCGGTCCATTCCTGGTCACGCGTGCGTTCATCCTGCACTTGAAAGCTGCTATCGCCGAGAACGGCACCGCGTACGTTGTGCAGATCACGTCCTACCTGGGGAGCATCCAGCTGAACGATGGCATCGTCGCTCCTGGATACTACGCTTACCGTGCCTCCAAGGCTGCGCTCGGCATGATCAACGCCACTCTCGCTATCGACCTCAAGGCAGATAGCATCGCGGCGATCGTGCTCCACCCAGGGTACGTCATCACGGACATCAACGACCACACGGGCGAAATCGACACGGACACGAGTGTGAACAGCATGATAAAGGTGATCGACCAACTCACGATCGCGGACACGGGCAAGTTCTACGACTACACTGGAGCAATCCTACCATGGTAGATAAATAGTTTTATAGACCTAAGCTGCAACAAACGGTTTGTCTCTGCTGCTGGTAGTCGTTGGAACTCTTCTGGCACAAACCCAGAGGTTGCAAATCTTCAGGAACTGAGTTAATCCTAACAGAGGCATACGTGCTGGTGCTTTAGGTGTTGCGCGCAGAGTATGCTGGTGCATCTCCGTGTCATCTGAGATCCTTGGTTTCATGCCGGTAGAGGTCTGCCCTCGAGTAGCATGAACATTAGTGGCGACTAGCTTTTGTTTACAAATGCATAGTGAAGCATGAATGAGCAAGGTCGACATGCTACGGGCCAACTTCTGTTGTTTGGTACTACTGTGCTACTTCTGCCAACAAGCTACAGGTGATGGCACGTATTCAAAATGAATCACGGGGTTTATCCATTGCAGTGTCCCGCACCTTGAAGGTTGCTACGCTAAAAGCGGTGTTGCGATTGTGGTCCAGAGGTCCACTTTCTTGCACTGTATGGGCAGTATCGAGCTCACTGCTCTCAATATAATCGACTCTGAGATCTCAAGGACGACTTTCCGCCAAGGTGTTGTCTCCACAGCGACGAACGACCACCAGGGCGAGATCAGGACGGACATCAGTGCGCACAAGATAGTTAAAGCGGTCGACAGCCTCACGATTGCAGACACGGGCCATTTTCTACGACTATGGGGCAACAGCACGCCAAGGTAGTCTTGCTTAGAGCCTTGATATTAGTACAAAGCAACTCTACCGCAGTGTGTTTGCTAAATCATGGAGAACTGCAAGGCGGCGTGTGCGACTAAAACCTCAATGCTGACCAAGACCTGGTTCCTTCAGGCTCACCATGTATCTATCTAACCGCAGTGTTTGGACTGGGTCAACAAGGTGGACCACCCAACAGAGTGTGTACAATTCAGTGTTACTTTTGAATGACCACAGTGATAACGTCAACATGCGACAATCTTTAGAACTTTTCATTGATTGACTGGCTGTAGCTTCAAAAAGGAATGACGCGTCAGTCTCCAATCGTACTTTAGCGAGACGATCAGCCTTCGTTCGTAATCCTTTCACAGTTGTACGCATTTTGACAACCACTTGAGCTCTTTCATTCGCGAATTCTCAACCGACAACCCACCTCACCCCCAAGCTCTTTTTACGTCCTTGTCACAATGACCAAGACCGTCCTCATCACGGGCTCTACGCGCGGCATCGGCCTCAAGCTCGCTGAGTACTACATCAAGCTCGGCTGGAACGTCATCGGCGCGGCACGCACCCCAGCCACGGCTAACCAGGTACAATGCGATACGACTTGTCCCGCATGACCTGACGTGCCGCGCTTGCCCCATTTTGCATGCTTCGTACTGAACACGTGGCTTCTGTTGGTCTGTGTAGCTCAAGGCGCTCTCGCCATACAGGATAGTACAGCTGGACGCGACCAATGAAGCGTCGGTTGCGAACGCCGCTAAGGAGCTCGAGGGCGAAGCCATCGACCTGCTGGTCAACAACGCCGGCATTTTCTCCAGTGGCGACCTGAACACCACTACCAAGGCCGATTTGTTCAAGCAGTTTGAGGTCAACAGCGTCGGCCCATTCCTGGTCGCGCGCGCATTCACCCCGCACCTGAAGTCCGCTGTCGCCAAGAACGGCGAAGCGTACGTCGCGCAGATCTCGTCGTACATGGGCAGTATCGAGCTGAACGGAGGCGGCTACTACGGCTACCGCGCCTCCAAAGCAGCGCTCAACATGATCAACTCAAGCCTGGCGATGGACCTGAAGAGCGACAAGATCGGTGCATTTGTGCTGCACCCTGGCTACGTGATCACGGACCTGACGGGCCACTTGGGCGACGTCACGGCCGACGTCAGCGTCCAGGGACTCATCAAGGTCATCAAGAAGTTCACGCTCGCGGACACCGGCAAGTTCTACGACTACACGGGCAAGAACCTGCCATGGTAGATCAACACGACTATAGTGTTGAAAATAGTAAACGAAAGGTAAAGCAACAATACACGCAGAAACTAATTTGCTGTGATACAGAACTACGAAAAGTGGTTTCTACTCTCAACTCAACAGCGTGAAGCAGGCTGTTAGAGCGCAACCAATTGAACGCAAGATCGAGGTACAGCGATCTATTACTCGACTAAGAGCAGTCGAATGGTCACGGGATGCACACTGTCAACTACCACATCAAGCTAAATTTCACGACAGACGATTGGGTTACTTGACTTGTACTACCTACGTGTGGTGGCAGTGTAGAGACCCGTCAACTTGCTTGCGACGCGAGCTGTTGAACTCCATGATTTCGAATTTATGGGATTGCAAATGGTACATGTTCACAATCAATATGGTGCATTCTCCCCTGCAAAACAGTTAGAAATCCATTCACTTTAGTGTTTCGTGGCAGTTGGGCATTTCCGAATTCGACAAGGGCCTCCCACTGCCCAACTTACTCAACAATTTTCATATCACGATGGCCACCAAGATGGTTCTCATTACGGGCTCCACGCGCGGCATCGGCCTCAAGTTCGCGGAGCTCTACGTCAAGCTCGGCTGGAACGTTATCGAAGCTGCTCACAAACCAGTGGCGGCTGACCAGGTACGGAATTCTAACTTGGCTGACATGATGAACCCAATACTTTGGGTATTGAACTGCTACGGTTTTGATCTTGCTTTCTAGCTCAAAGCGGTGGTACCATACAAAATCGTGCAACTGGACAGCAGCGATGAAGCATTTATTGTCAATGCGGCCAAGCAGCTCGAGGACGAACCGATCGACTTGCTCGTCAACAACGTCGGCATCTTCTCGGATCACGGTCTACAAACAACCACGAAAGACGAGATGATGAAGATGTTTGAAGTGAACAGCGTCAGCCCGTTCCTGGTCACCCGTGCGTTTGTTCCACACCTGAAGGCCGCAATTGCGGGAAATGGCGAAGCATACGTTGCGCAGATCTCATCGATCGTCAGCAGCATTGAGCTGAGCGGACACGGCTACTATGCCTATCGTGCCTTCAAAGCAGCGCTCAACATGATCAACGCGAGCCTCGCTCTTAACCTCAAGCGCGACAGGATTGGCGCGTTCGTGCTGCATCCTGGCTACGTGATCACGGACACGACCGACCACAAGGGCAAGTTCACGACGGAGGCGAGCGCACAGGGACTAATCGCCGTGATCGACAAGTTCTCGCTCGCTGACAACGGCAAGTTCTTCGACTACACGGGCAAGAATCTGCCATGATGAACCAAACGGTAGTCTCCATGCATTTCCAAGCTGTGTGGCTATTAGCTCATTCTTGGTTGAGTGTCGAAGCACCAATTTGATGCAAAATTCCTCGACACTAACTGTGAAAATGTGGGGGATGCTGATCTTGATGACCTTGTGCCATCCACGTGTCACCACGTGCCATTGCGCATGCAGCCAAGAGTGAAGGTCATTTTAACTGTAGTTTCTTCCCCGCGCAATTTCCCATTGAGCGTCTCACTTTCGAAATCGCATCCACAGAAAAAGGTGCCAGCGACAGTGACCAACGCCAAGTGCCTGAACTATCGCACAATGACTGCAAAGACTGTTCTCGTGACTGGTGCCACGCGCGGTATCGGCCTCAAGTTCGTGGAAGTGTATGCGAAGTTCGGGTGGAAGGTGATCGCAGCCGCTCGCGACCCGAGCAAAGCGGACCAGGTACGAGCCCAACGACGGAGTTGAGTATTTCTGCCAATGTTGGGCGGAAAGTGGCACTGAATAGCCTCGCGTATTTTCCCACATAGCTGAGAAGTCTGTCGCCCTACAAAATCTTGCAACTGGACACGAGCGACGAAGCCTCGATCAGGAATGCTGTCAAGGAGCTCGAAGATGAAGCGATCGACCTGCTCATCAACAATGCGGGCATCTTCATGGGCGGGAAGCTTGAGATCACGACCAAGGAGGACTTGCTCAAGCAGTTCGAGGTCAACAGCGTCGGTCCATTCCTCGTCACGCGCGCATTTCTCCCGTACCTGAAGGCCGCGGTCGCCAAAAACGGCTCTGCACTCGTGGTCCAGACCTCGTCGTTCATGGGCAGCATCGAGCTCAACTTTGTCGAGTACGCGGGTTTCTCACCGGGAGGACGCTACGGCTACAAGGCATCGAAGGCGGCGCTCAACATGATCAACGCGAGCCTCGCGATGGACCTGAAGAGCAACAAAATCGGAACAATTGTGATGCACCCAGGCGTCGTAGACACCGACATGACGGAGCACCAGGGCCACATCTCGACAGACGAGAGCGTGTCGGGGATGATGAAGGTGATCTCCGATTTCAACTTAGAGGACACTGGCAAGTTCTACGATTATACTGGTAACACAATGCCGTGGTGAGTAAATAATAAACAACCAAGACATGCACGCACACCTTGCATCTAGGACCCAAGGTCTTTCTGCCAATTCGTTCGTCTCCACTTGAAGTTCCTGTAAATCAGTTCTTATTGGCTAAAAAATCAATTTAGCGTTTTGATTGGCTAAAACGACCCTTCCTTCGTTGATGATCTTCAATCTTTTCGTCCAACATGACGTAATGATTGACACAAATCCTTCATTCATTCACATTGTCGCGTCCACACACAACCGAATCGACCCCAAGAAATCATCACAACAGCAAGACGACAGCAGAATGAGCGAAGCCAAGACCGTTCTGATCACCGGCGCCACGCGCGGCATCGGCTTTGCGCTCGCGTAGCGCTACGTCACCCTCGTCTGGAAGGTCATCGGCGTCGCGCGTGACCTGAACCACGCGACGCAGCTCCAGGGTCTCAAGCTCCACAAGATCGTGCAGCTGGACAGCAGCAATGAGGCTTCGATTACCAATGCGATCAAGCAGCTCGAGGGCGAGTCGATCGATCTACTGATCAACAACGCCGGCATCGGCGAGGGCAACAACCTCCAGGAAGTGACGAAGGAAGTGCTGATGCGCCAGTTTGAAGTGAACGCGGTGGGTCCGTTCCTTATGACACGTGCGTTTCTACCAAACCTGAAGCTCGCAGCTATGGCTCACGGAAACGCGGTTGTCACGCAAATCTCGTCGTGCATGGGCAACATCGACGACAACACGAGCGGGCGATTGTACGGCTACCGATCGTCCAAGACGGCTGTGAACATGATCAACGCGAGTCTCGCGGTCGACCTGAAGGACGACAAGATCATTGCCGTTTCACTCCACCCAGGATATGTTGTGACTCGCATCACGGGCTTTACCGGCGCGATGACCCCTGAAGACAGCGTCGGCGGTTTGGCCAAGGTCATCGAAGGGCTCACGCCAGAGGACAGCGGCAAGTTCTACAACTACGAGGGCAAGATCGTGCCATGGTAAGGAAGGAACAAAGTGGGTAGATAGCTAGCGTGACAACGTGCGCAATAGCTGAGTGTGTGTAGTTGATGCATGATGGTAGGCGGTTCTGGGCAGCCAACGACAGCCCGCAATCGGAATGAACTGGTCATTGTTTGGATCGATTGCTCGTTGTTGAAGTGGATCACTTGGTGGTCAGAAAGGCTAAGAATGCCTCGTAAACTTTAACGAGGCCCTAACAATTGTTGGGGTTGCTGCGGAAATGGGGACCTTCATTGTCAACGCTTCTGAGCAAACTACAGTCCGGTGATAGTCCTTCATTTTCGTGTTCGCTTCAGGCAACCAAGTGAGTGACCTCTCTCACGTCGCAGCTTCAGGTCCTCTATTTAAATCGATACAGTACTATTTATTCGCTGTGATCAGAAAAATCCCATCTAGCCAATCACAGCACCGTGTTCAGCTGGCTCATCCCTCTTTTTGATTAGAGGACAGAATCAGTTGGCGCGATCTCTTCACCACTCGCACCTTCAAATGGGTTCACTTAGTTACGGTCTCCAAAGGCTCCGATACAACGACGAACTTGTTTACTGGCACTGCCCACAGAATAAGCATCAAGAGCTACGTCAACAAACTCAGAGCTCCAAGTAAGTGTCCATGTGGAAAGCTTTCAATGAGAAGCGGATAAGATAGTGGAGCCCAAGTCACTGGGTTGCTTCGATTCACAAGAGTTCATTCTTCAATTCTCCATTGAACAAGCAAGCACATCAAGCAATCAATCAACCAAC
>JALBZB010001006.1:0-14385 GCA_038050625.1 Pythium sp. MPC-2022a
CGGCTTGTGATCACGTGTGTCTGGGAGCACGAACGTTGGATTGTGAGGCAACCAATTGCTATTTGGTGGCTTCGTACGCAATGGCCGCATGTGCTGCCAAAAGGGTACTGTTTGATAGCCGACTGAAAATCCATGGATGAGTACATAGATCATCACTCAAATGACAAACCAGCACTCACAAAAGGTCTGATCTGCTCGCATGGAGGATTCTTCCGAAGCACTCTCATTATTAACCATTTGTCAGCTTATAGGGACTCTGACAGCGAATACTTGTAGCAATCATGAGCCTGGTGGGCGAGTCCGCAATGCACGGACAGGAGCGTGCTCCGAGGGTGTCTTCACGAGGTGAATAGACGAAGAGTGGGTAAAGCCCGAGTCGCGCTTCTGCCTGTGTGGTGGCGACGCAGCAGTTTTTGTGGGCAGTGTGGTCGCAGAGATCGAGAATGGAGTCACTTGAGGCAGTATTGAAGGCAAATCTGTTAGGGAAGAGGTGTGCAGCCGATAATCCTCAAATCAACGACAACATTGCAAGTAATAGTGCATGTTTCGATTTCTATTGATTTGTGTGGAAATACCCTGTACGTAAGTATCACCAGCGCAAGAGATTCGAAGAACGATCACAGTAGCAACCACGAAAGGCGATGTCTCATTCCTCCACCAGCCATTGACTTCACGTCGCTGAAAGCAAGAGGCCACGCCCACCAAAGAAAGGACTTCAGCATGCCTGACTTCCCAGTTGAACTATCGAGTGTGACCACCACACTCGATACTGTGGCCAACGCTGTGTGCTATCTCCCAGACACTCTGTGGAATACGCTATGCTAGGATTTGCGGCAATTTCCCAAGAGCCTTCAATGCACACACGCACCATCAGCAGGTCGGCGCGAGGATGCACGCGTGGTCCCAGCGGTACTTAAAGTACTCGCTGACCATGCGGCCCTCGGCGCAGATCTCAAAAATTTGCTTCACGCGCTCTTGAGAGAGCTCACCCATTAAATCGTGCTGCTGCAACGGGTCGAACTCCGTGTGATACGTGTGCACGGCGTCCGAGATCTCCGAGTAGTACTGCATGCGCGTGTGGCCCTGCACGGCCGCCATGTTCACCGCCGGGTTGTTGGCGTGCACAACGCGTTTTCCAAACGGAACAGCGCGTTTCAAGGAGTGACCCACGCCGCTCTGCAGAAATCCGTCTTGCGGGACGCCGACAATGTCTGCGATCGTGTTGAGGAGATCGGAATGCGATGCCGCGTCCTCAAAGATCAGTCCCGCGCTCTCGCCAAGCCGATCTTCTGCTATGAGAGCCCCCGCGACTCGAGTCGCCGACATCTGGTCCTGCTCGGGTGTCGCACTGCCGCGCTCGGGGGCTTGGCCGTGGTCGCCGACCACAAACACGATCGTGTCGTTCAGCACGCCGCTGGCTTTTAGGTTGTCCATGAAGTGGCCGAACGTGAGGTCCGTGTAGTACCGCATCTCAGCATAGTTTTTGAGGAGCTCTTCGTGCTCGCCCTTGCCCTTGTAGAACTCGGAGAAGTCGGGAATGTTGTGACCATACCGATGATACCAATCCGGTCGCTCGTCGAACGGCACGTGGCTCGAGATCGTGAAGTGCGTGACGAACCAAGGCTTCTTCGTGTTCAGCTTGCTGCTCTTGTGCTCCTCGGGCTCCTTAGGCTCCTCGGGCTCCTTAGGCTCCTCTTGCTCTTGGTCGGGATCTTGCGGTCCGAGCTCTAGGTTCAGCTCTAGACCCTCATCCTCCACGCTGCTGCCAGTGCCTGTGTTGATCGTACTGTTGACGCGGACTTTGCTAATCGTGCTGTTCTTCTGCTCGTGGTGGTGCTTCTGCAGCAGGTACCCGAGCACATCGAACGAGAGGTGATCGTGGATGCCCCAGTACGTCATCATCTGGTCGCCAATAGTGTAGTCAATGCCGATCTCTTCTGAGGCGATGTCCGCGAGGTCCCACATGTCAAACACGTGGTCGAAGCCATGCGACGGCAGGAAAGTATCCCAATCCTCGTAGTCGGTGCGTGTGCCGGTCGTGAACACGCACTCGTAGCCCTTGGTGTGAAAGAACTGCGGCAGGCCTGCTAATCTGACTTCCTCCTTGCCGTTCGTCGTACCCGTGGACGTGATGCTGTCGTACGGCACTTGGCCAAAGAAAATCGTCTCGAGCGCGCGGCTCGTGCGCCACGACGACCACATGTTGCGAAACGCCACGCCTCGCGAGGCCCACCGGTCAAAATTGGGCGTGAGCGTCATGTTAGGCGGCAGCAACGGGTAGCCCTGAGGGTCCTGGTCGTCCTGCTGGACCAAGTACCGTGAGTCCCGCATTCGAAACGACTCGATCACGAGCACCAGCACGTTGAGCTGCTCGCCCGGCTTCACGCTCACGTTGAACGCAAGCGGGCCGTGGAACCCGCGTGTCTTTCGGTAGAGCGAGTCGTCGCTAAACATGGCCGCGTCCTCGGTCTCGTGCTCGACAAAGTCCTTCATGCGCTTGGTTACGGTGGTATGGCGGATTGAGAAGAGCTCAAACCCAGACAGCAGACGCAATGGCTCGTTCAGCGACGAGTTGAGCGCGATCACCGCGACGATCGACGGCACGAGCCTGGAGAGAATGATCGTGACGGCGAACAGCGAGACAAGCAGCACGACCAGCAGCGTCTTTGTGGACATGCGGTTGCAGCACTTGCGCAGCAAGAGCGGTCTCTGCGGTGTTTGTAGCGGTTGCTGCTGTTGCTCTTCGTCCTTGTGGTGATCATCATTATCAGCGCTAGTGGTCTGCAGTCGAACGTATTGCTGACTTCGCCAGCCAAGCTGTCGCACGCGAAAGCGATGCACTGCGCGTAAGAAGTCCCACTCGGTGAGGTTGATCCAGACCGCCCCCAGGTACCCAACGACAATCGCAAACACGCCCGTGATCATCGCGTTCTGGCACAAGATCCACAACTCTTGGTCATCGATCTGGAGCTCGGCCGCCGCGTCGCGCTCGTGGAAGTACATGCGCACGAACGCCGTGGAGAAGCGCACCTGCCGCGTGCGCACGAGTACGCCGTCCGCGAAGAAAAACGCGTTCGAGGCCAGGAACACGAACACGTAGCCAAGGAAGCGCATGGGGAGCGACGCGATCTCTGTGAGCCATGCGCGCAGCTGTGACTGGCTGGCGCTCCTGGTCAACGACGACGACGACGACAACGACGACTCATCGACAACTGGCAGTGCACCGCCACGTGGACCACCGGCGTTTTTGGCGCCATTAGCAGCGCCATTACTACTGGTGGTGGTGTTGCTACTGCTACAGCGCCTGTCGAGCAGACAGTAGCACGCCAATGCGCAAGTGCAGACGCAGAGATCCTCTGCGATGCCCAGCAGCAGCCCGAGCGCTGCGATCCACCAGGTCTGCTGCCAGGTGTTGGCCCACTTGGCGAGGA
Organism: Pythium sp. MPC-2022a; assembly: GCA_038050625.1. Lineage (NCBI taxonomy): Eukaryota > Oomycota > Peronosporomycetes > Pythiales > Pythiaceae > Pythium > Pythium sp. MPC-2022a. The sequence continues at coordinate 3,432 of JALBZB010001006.1, forward strand.
TGGGGCCGCTCGTAAGCGCGCGCACGCAGAGTCCGTGCAGCACGTGCGCGCTCAGCAGCAGCGCCCAGTCGGTCCAGCGGCGCACGCGCAGGAACACGGCGGCCTGCAGCACGCGGTTCGGCTCCATTTTGAGGTGGTGGTGATGACGATTGAATGTGGGCGAAATTTTGGCAGAGCAGGTGTGAACCAATGGCAGACATGTTCTGTATACAGTGTCTGTAATCAATGTATGCACTGATTTCGCTGGTAAAAACAATTAAGTGCATCTAGCGTTTTTCTACTGATTGTCTCCATTGTGTACTGATTTAGGCATAAATGACATATATCTTAGACGCTGTGAGCAGCACACAAGTGACGGATGAAGAAAAGGGTGATGGACTGGCTCCAACTTGCCCGTGTGGCCCCAAGTCTTCAACAAACTACCCACCAAGATATGTACCTTTTGGTTCTCTTCTTCATCGTTTGGCTCAACATTCTTGGGTGAGAGTTTGGTTGGTTGTTGTTGCTCGAGAAGAATTTTCTGACTCAAACATGCTTCCTTGTGTTGCTATTAACTATTGTTCGAGCTTTCGCTGTGCTGCTTCGCGCGCACAGCTTTGTTGTTTGCACAACCATCTCTTCAAACGCGCGCGCGAGAGAGTTTGTATCCATTTCCAAACCGCGTTTCTTTTGAGATTTTTGGGGTCAAAAAGCGACATTTTGCGGCTTTTTGTTCTCTGAAAAAAGTTGGTGGTGACTTCTCTCTCCCTTGCCTTTTGCGTCCTTTCCTGGTTGAACGGGTTTCTGATTGGCGACGAACGAGCGCGCGCAAGTTGCACTGCAGCACAGGATGTTGTGCCGATGATGCGCATCACTTGTCGGCCGTTCGCAGTGTACAGGAGTGACCGTCGGCTTGGACACCTAATAAGTACTATTTTAAACAATGTTTATAGATTGAAGGTGCCAAGAAGGTAACACAAACCTTCGTTTTGGTACATTACTAGAAACCTCCCATAATCAATAAAATAGAGTATGCAATTTTATGGGTTTCAAGGTGCCACGCGATGCTCACTCCCGCACAGTGGGTCTCTTTTTTAGCGGGTTTTTGTGCCCCAAGCACAAGCGGGCAAGCTCAGCGAACTGGCGAACTGGCCACCATTGCAAATCGACGCGATGTATCCATGGACACGCGAAACCAACGAGCCGTCCCGGCTCGGCCACCGCCGCAGCCGCCACATGGCCCGAATGTGTCTGCTCAACGCAGGTGAACCATCTCGTGAGCGGCCGTCAGCCGCTGCCCGCGCATCGCCAGCTGATCAAAAGAGTGAGTCCCACGCAACACGCAGCCGCAAGTGCAAGTGTACAGACAAAATGCAGCATGGGACTTGTTTGCTGGCTTTGCTCGAGCACTTTTGTGAGCCATTTTGAGAATTTGTGAGCCATTTGGGATTTTGTTACCCATTTGAGCTGTATGACCTTGAAGTTTAACAACGCACATCAGAAATATGTGATGCCCAAAAATACTTTTTGTCCGGCTTCATTTTCGTTTTTCGTACAGTTGTTCGTTTCTGTTGATTAGACGAAATGAATGGCTGAGAGCGCGCACACAGCCATCTTTGCAAGGAGATTGATTGCGTCCATGCTCACGAGCTGCATCCACAACCACGAAAATGCGAAATGGAGGCATGCCATGGTTGGCACAGAAAGCCATGGAAAGATCTTCATGCATGGACAAGGATGACAGATTGGCCAAAAGCAGCAGTAAGCAGACTTGCTGCTGCGTTTGAGCATGTATACTTTTGCCAGCAAACGAAATGTGAGGTCAGGGGGGAATAAGCCGCAAAGATACGAGTTTGGGTTACGGTACTTGGCTGCGCGAAAAAGAAAAACATGTCGCTGTTGCATGCACATGCACGTGCACACCTGACATCCAACCATGCCATGGATGCTTGGTAGAAAGAAAGAAAGCAAACAACTCAAAGCTGACACACGAAAAGCACACATATTCAGATCTTGGATGTTCTCTTCCTCATCTTCAAGATCTCTCTCTTCCTCCTCGCCACCGCTTTTCTCAAAGAGAACAAATACTGTAAAGTAAAGTGTGTGAAGCCACCCCCGGAGACGAAAATGGAGGTGGTATGAGTGGACTGGACTGATCGGCAGACGACTTTCTTTCTGTAAACGCGGCTCAAGCTCACAAATGTGCAAGCAGAAATGCTGGATGGAGAACATCGATCTCCATCGAGATGGAGCTGACAAAGAAGAAAGGAGCGCGAGCGCGAGAGAAGAATCCAAACCAGAAAACAAAGGGGATCCATTCATTCACAAACGGCCAAAAAGTGGAGCCAATTGGCAACCTTGAAGTGCCTTTTGCCACCTTGTTTTGCGTTAGAACTGGAGGCGTTTGCACCTGCTTTCGGCTGCCAAAATCAGTATCTTACCTCATTTTGGAAAATCACAGTCTCATCTTCCCTCAGGTACTGGCGCAGCTGGGAAGAAGAGCTCATCCCCTTGCCTCTACCTTTATCTTGAAGTGAGTATGTACATAGTGAAGCCAAGTTGCTTGCCTCCCTCTGTCCCTCCTTGTCCTTTTGTAATGGGTTACAACAAACAAGAAGAGCAAGAGAAACGAGCCGCTTGCTCGTGTTTGCCTGCGACTTGTTTGAACATGTTGTCCAATCAGGGGATTTCAGATTTTTCAGGTCGGAGGGGTTGCGCAAAGAGGTGGTTGAGGAAGCAGAGAGGAACGAAGCGAGGAACGAAGCGAGGAAGAGAGGGACGACTGAGAGAGAGAGACCGACAGACAAGCAACAAAGCGAAAGAAATTTGAGTGCCCACAGCGCCTTTTGCTCCATCCGAGGAACAAGGGGGGACGAAAGGCAGAGAGAAGAGAAACAAGAGAGACGACGAGCACGCGCGTGTGTGTGTGAACATGGAGGCCGAACAGACCAAAGTACGTCCATTGTCTCTTGTCTTCTGTGTGTGTATCCATCTCTACCAAAGATTCACATGGCTCACTCTTGTGCTTGCTTTTTTGTTTGTCTTGCTTGTGTGAAACTTGCGCATCGACAACTTGTTTTGCGTGTAACCGCATGACTTACGCGCGCGGCTACCAATAGGTGTACGTGCCAGATACGAATGTGAGCTGGGTCGAGGCATCGATCACCAAGGGCCATGTCGTCAACAACGATACGGTCGAGGTCGTGCTCGAGGCCGACCCGAACGAGGAGGATGGCAACAAGCACCCGGAGGCGGGCTCCATCCGCACCGTACCCGTACGTAACAAACAACACCTTTATCTCTATGCTTGCGACTTGCGCGCAACTTGCGCACATTTACTAACGTTGTTGATGTTTGTTTGTTTGTTGTAATGTGGGAGTAGAAACACGCAATTATGCTGCAGAACCAAGTGCGCAACGCCAACGGCGTGGAGGACATGGTGAACCTCAACTACTTGCACGAGCCCGCCATTTTATATAACCTCAAACAGCGCTTCCTGCGCCAGATACCCTACACATATACGGGTCCCATCTGTATCGCCGTCAATCCTGTACGTACCCTTCGGCATTTCTCAACTGAGCTCTTCGTTGAGGAGCTCTTCGCGTCATGGTTACTGGTTACGCCATTGGCAACTCTCACTCACAATTGCTATCCAATTCTTTTGCGGTTGCTATTGTATTAGTATGCTTGGCTGGACATCTACACAAAGGACGACCAAGAGCAGTATCTGGAGAAGGACCGCAGCGAGCTCCCGCCGCATGTGTACGCCACGAGCGCGGGCAGCTATCAGCACATGCGCACGTTTGGCGAGGACCAGAGTATCCTCGTGAGTGGCGAGTCTGGCGCCGGTAAGACGGAGACTACAAAGATCCTCATGTCCCACTTGGCGGCGGCCGGCAACAACGACGTCGCCAACGGCGTGAGCAGTGAGAAGGAGACGAGCATCATCGAGCGCGTGCTGGATGCCAACCCGCTCATGGAGTCGTTTGGTAACGCGAAGACGTCGCGCAACGACAACAGTTCGCGCTTCGGCAAGTTCTCGGAGCTGCAGTTCAACAACCTCGGCCAGCTCATCGGCGCCAAGTCGCGCACGTACTTGCTCGAGAAGTCGCGCGTGTCGCTCCAGGGCCAGGACGAGCGCAACTACCACATTTTCTACCAGCTGCTCGCGGCACCAGAGGAGATGACCACACAGATCGAGCTCGCGGACATGAAGGCCGAGGACTTCCCGTTTGTGGACGCGAAAGGACAGTCCGTGAGTGAAGGTATGAAGGACGCGCAGCGGTTCAAGCAGACCGTGTCGTGTCTTGAGACCATGGGCGTGTCTTTGGACGACCAGCTGAGTATCTTCAAGGTCGTCGCGGCGATTCTGCACCTGTCGCGTCTGCAATTCGCGTCCACGCAGGGCAACGAAGACGCGTCGGAGCTCGTGAACGACCCGGCGAACTTGCGCGCGAAGGAGGTCGTGTCGAAGCTGCTCGATTTTTCGGAAGAGGAGCTCGAGAAGGCGCTCGTCACGCGCCAGATGTCGCTCTCGGCGGTCGAGACGTACCAGGTGCCGCTGAACGTGTCGCAAGCGCAGGGTGCGCGCACGGCGCTGGGCGTCGCGCTCTACTCGCACCTGTTTGGCTGGTTGATTCACCGCGTGAACATGTCGACAAGCGCTCCCGCTGCGGAGGTCGCGAACAAGATCTGCATCTTGGATATCTTTGGGTTCGAGATCTTTGAGAAGAACTCGTTCGAGCAGCTCTGTATCAACTACGCGAACGAGAAGCTGCAGCAGAAGTTCACGCAGGACGTGTTCAAGTCGATCCAGGTCGAGTACGAGGAAGAAGGCATCCCATGGACGCGCATTGAGTTTGCGGATAACGCGAACGTGCTGGCGTTGATTGAAGGTCGCTTCGGTGTGCTCTCGCTGCTGAACGAAGAGTGCATGCGACCAAAGGGCAGCGACGACGCGTTTGCGAACAAGCTCAAGGCTCACTACAACGACAACGACCGCTTTGATAGCCCTCGCTTTGCGCGTGACGCGTTTGTGATCAAGCACTACGCCGGTCCCGTGCAGTACGACACGAAGGGCTTCTTGCTCAAGAACACGGACGCGCTGCAGAACGATCTGATCGTGCTCATCCGCAAGAGCCAGTCGTCGTTTGTCAAGGCGCTCTTCCCGGAGGAGCACGTCGGCGACGCGATGACGGGCATCCAGGGCCGTCCCGCGGGCGGCGCTGCTGGTGGCGCCGGTGGGCGTCCGCAGCTCAAGCGCCGCACGTCGATCATCTCGGACACGGTCGGCACGCAGTTCAAGAGCCAGCTGAACGGGCTCATGGAGGACATTCGCCGCACGAACGTGCATTACATCCGTTGCATCAAACCGAACGGCCAGAAGAGTCCGAGCGTGTTCAATAAACTCCGCGTGACCGAGCAGCTGCAGTGCGCCGGTGTGGTTGAAGCCGTGCGCATCAGTCGCATGGCGTATCCAAACCGCCTGCTACAGACCGTGTTCCTGGAGCGCTTCCGCGGCGTGGCGTCGACCACCAAGTCAGCGCACGCGATCGAGGACGAGGCACAGGACGCGAACCAGTCGGAAGAGGCCAAGACCATGAACGCGGTGCGTGACTTGCTCGCGAACCACTTGCTGCCGGGCAAGGAGAAGGAGTACCAGATCGGTAAGACCCGCGTGTTCTTCCGCAAGGGTGCGCTCGAGTCACTCGAGGAGATGCGTTCACGCAAGCTCAACGCGGCGGCCGTGGTGCTGCAGCGCTACGTGAAGAAGTGGGCCGCCATGGCGGCGTTCCGCGTGATCAAGAACGCGAGCATCAAGGTGCAGACCGTGTTCCGCGGCTACGCGATGCGCAAGTACTACCGCAAGCAGCGCGAGGCTGCGATCGTGATCGAGAAGCACGCGCGCCGTCGCCGCGCGCAGCTGTTGCTCATCCGCCTGCGCCAGAACCATCGCGCTACCAAGATCCAGAACGTGTTCAAGATGTACGTGTGCCGCCGCAAGTACCTCACAGTGACCAAGTCGATTCGCTTGATCCAGAGCGTCGTGCGCATGTTCCTCGCCGTGAAATCCTTTGCTGTTCTTCAAAAGCAGGCCAAGGAGGACGCGAAGCTTGAGAACCAGATCCAGCTGCTGAAGAAGCGTCTCCAGCAGGAGCGTGAGGCGCGCATCGAGCTGGAGCAGCAAGCGTATGGCCACCGCTCGTCGATGATCATGCGCAGCGAAGATGCACTCGAGGACGCCGACTTTGTGATCGACCAGCTGCGCAGTGAGAATGCGGCGCTCAAGGAGGCGAACACCAACCTGAAGACGTTCAGCGCGCAGATGCGCAAGGAGAAGGAAGTGATGGAGCGCGGCGCGTACGTGAACGGCGCGTCGTTCGCCGCGGCAAACCAGCGCAACGCCAAGCTCCAGGAAGAGGTGGAGCTGCTCCGCGGCGCGCAGATGCGCTACAAGGAGACCCACCGCATGATGAAGACGCAGAACATGGCGGCCATGGAGAAGCTCAAGCTCATGCAGAGCAGCTTGAACGAAGCCATGAACGAGCGCATGGCGCTGCGCCAAAGCGTCGAGCACCTGAAGAACCACACGGAGCACCTGCAGAGCGAGAACGTGGCGCTCGCCAAGGCGAACGCGCGTCTGCGTCTGATCTTGCGTCAGGACCCAGAGCTAAGCCGTAAGCACCGCGATGAAGTGCCACGCCTGACCAAGCTGGCGTTCACGTCGAAGCAGCCGTCGCCACCAAAGATGTCGTCGGTCGCGAACATCATCAAGGCGGTGGAGCCATCGGCGCCGGTCGTGAGCATGCGTGTGTCGCTCTCGAGCCTGCAACCGCCACTCCCTCCAGCGCCAGCGGCCACACCCGTGATTGCGGCGACGCCGATCAAGCGCGCGAACTCGCTCTCGATCTCAAAGAAAGCGGAGATCGCCAAGACGCAGCGCGTCGTGAACATCCGCGAGGTGAACAAGGAAGTGGAGGAGGAGCCGGTGGTCGAGAAGAACCTGAGCTTCATGTCGGTCGTCGTGAGCGGCTCGGCGGGCAACAGTCTCACGAAGGAGCCCACTGCCACGATCACTACCACGACTACCACGACTCAGACGGCAAAGCAGCAGCCAGTGTCCCCACAGAAGCTGCGTAATGCACTTGTGCGCCAGCCCACGGGCGAAGATGGTCCGATCGTCGAGCCTGCGAAGGTCATGGGCATCATCCTGGATGAGGACGACGAAGAAGACGACTTTGAGCAGCGCGTGAGCTTCAGCGTGACGCTGGGCGTGGACTTGTTGGAGGAAGCCAACAAGCAGCAGCAGCGCAACTCGCTGACCCCTGCGCCGCAGCCACCTCAGCAACAGGCGAACGTGCAGAAGAGCTACGTCTCGGCACCGCCGGCGCCGGGCACCTACGCGAGCGCGGTGGCGACCAACCCGGCGGTGGTCAAGGCCACGGGACCAAAGGTTGCGGGCACGAAGACGCGCGGCCGTCGCGGTTCGCAGGACCGCGACGACTCGAGTATGCGCAACTCGTCGCTGCGCCAGTCGTTCACGCTCGGCTCGTCGATCGGCGGTGGTGGCGGTAGCTCGTCGATCGCCGGTGGCAGCTTGCCGTACACGCGTCGCAGCTCGTACGACCGCAGCGACTCTGGCAGCGTCAACGGTGACCGCTACACGCGCCGCGGGTCGTACGACCGCAGCGACTCTGGCAGTGTGAACGGCGACTACGGCGGCGGCCGCAACCGTCGCGGCTCGTACGACCGCAGCGACTCTGGCAGCGTGAACGGCGACCGCAACACGAGCCGCACGCGCCGCGGGTCGTACGACCGCTACGACTCGGACGTGCTGCATAACTCATCGCTGCGCGCGTCGTTTGGTGGCAAGTCGTCTCCGAACAGCAGCGTGAACGGCGACACGAACGGCAACCGCCAGCGCAGCAACAGCAACTACAAGGGCACGAACCCGCAGCAGCAGCGCACGGGCCGCGGCGGCAAGCGCATCGAGCTGTAAGGCAGCGATGGAGCATTTTGACGCCGCGCGGTCTTCACGGCGGCGGCGGCGGTGATATGAGCAACAAGCAACAAGTGCATATCGTGCATTTCTATTTGGTCGAAGGTGGCGTGTGAATATATTGGGCGGCAGCGAAGTTCGTCGCAAGTTGAACGAACAAACAAGCGCAAGCAAGCAAACATCAAGCGTGCGCAAGTCAGGAAAAAAGTGCTTTTCTTTAGTGCAACTGAAATTCTTATACATGGTTCAAGGGATTAAAAGTACGTATTTATATACCGGCCTCTTAATGTAAACGTACATATAACAACAAACACCCATGGAGATTGATAATTCTATTTGCAACAACAAATATCACTACGAGTTTTTAACAGGAGAAAACAGGCACTTAGTCGTTATTTTAACCAATCACATCAGCAAAATAAATGATCAGCATTTTATTCATAAAATTTAAATGCTCAATCGTTTTGAAGATAGATATTGAGTTAAAGAGGAAAATTTCTATTTGAGCGATTCACACTTCAAATCTCCGAGATTTGCTCACCCACCTCAATTAGAAAACCTATAACATTTGTATGCGCGACTCGGAGAATTTACTATGCACCGAGCAAATCCCGGGGTTCAGAACCGTGATAATGCATAGCCTTTTATAAGAAATATGTTTTACAAAACCGGTCATTTTTATCGTGCTAAAAATGTAAATAACAGTGATCCGTTATAGACCACACATTGACGTTGACAGGTAATTTTGAAAAGCTGCCTTCTGATTTTCTTGACAGCGTTATTTGCACCCGACAGCTGTCAATTTTATGTAAAAGTACTTATTTAGGTGTTTACACTAATTACAGTGGGCGGGGGCATCGAGGACGCTTTTTGCTCTCGTGAAGTCAATTTTTGCCCAACCATACTCACGTTTTAAAGAGAGCTGGAACATTTCATTTTTTGTCAATGCGCTTCAAATCGCGTGAAGGACAGCAATTTAACGTTCACACGAGATTATTGTGAGAACAAACCGACCCCTATCAACATTTCAGTCAATTGCAATGTAGTATTTTGCTCCCAATACACTTGGAAATTTTACGAGTAAGCAGCATTAATTTATGGGGTAATGAGGAGTTGTGTGTGAGAGTAAAACAAGGTAGAATAATACCAAAAAACCGACTTGAAATAGACACACAAAAACAAAAAATAAACTATCAGTGGTGGGTTCGTCCGTCTCCACCTCTATCTCTTTGTCTGCTCGATATCAAGCATGTCATTATCTATCATGTACAGCCACCACAACAAGAGAGAAGCAAAGAAGCCTCGGAAGACGAGTGAAGACGCCTCAACCCGAGCCATTCAATACGTTCAAGACTACAGAGGAAGGGCGTTGACACTGGAAGAACGCCTCGACACCTTATCTCTCCATACCGCCCTTCACAAAGATGAATCTGCCGTCCCGAGAAAAGAGTCCGTCACTAGCAATATATCGCGTTTGCTCCTGCGGTCCAACATGATTGTCGGCAAAGTGTGGTCCAATTTCATCGAGCACGGCGCAGTTCTCATTTTCGACGTGCCTGCCAATCGAAGTGAGCGGCCGACGAGAATCCCCAAATCGATGAACATACTGACAGTCGTCCGAAGCTTCATCCGCATTCGTTATGAGACGTGCACTCGAACCACGGCAAAGGACGTCATGCATCTTCTTGTGGAGGGGTGCTTCCTGTGCGTTGACATAACCGATCAAATTCGATTGAAGACCGCGCTGCGTCAAGTCCAGCGCTTTCTAAAGGACGCTGGATATAGCCGCGGAAAGCACAAAACTGCGGTGCTGAAATTGTCGCCGCAGAACGATTCACGACGAACTGAGTTTGTGCTGCGCATAACAGGCGACAACGACAAACGACGCATCATCTCCATGGACGAGAGTTGCACCCACTAGCACTACGCACGCCGCAACGACTCACTCTTCGACCTGTCTGACGAACGCAGTGTGAAGCCGAAGCACAATGGCAGGCGTCTCTACTTCATTGCCGCGATTATTGACCAAAACCAAAGCGTGGGAGTTGAAGATCGTGCGCCACATCAGCGAGCGGAGCTGCTTGGTGAGACCGTTGACATTTTTGAGGGAGGTAAGCAAACCAAAGATTGCCACGGAACGTTCTATCACGACTACTTCGTGCAGTGGATGGAGAAATTGCTTCGGTGCCTGAAGGGTAGGTGCCTCTCCAACTGCTTGATCGTGATGGACAACGCGAAGTACCGCAAGTCTCTCCCCGCATCAACACCAAAGAAAGGCAACAAGAAGGAGGTGTTGATCAGCGCATGTCAGCAATATGGAATCGTCGTGCCGCCAAATGCATCCAAGCCAATCCTGCGGGAACTTCTCTCCAGTCACATCGAAAAGAGTGTCGTTCCGGTGGTGGAGGAGATGGCGCAGCAACAGGGACACGAAGCGGTATACACACCGCCCCATCATTCCAACCTCCAGCCCATTAAAATCGTGTGGGCTATCGTGAAGGGCGAAGTTGGGCGCCAGTACACCGCCGGAGCGATATTCGCTGATATTCGGACGCATCTGGACGCTGCTTTCCGGAACCTGCAGTCTTCAATGGCGCAATGGTACTGCCAACTAACAACTATTCGAGCTGAAGAAGCACTGATACAATAAATGCGCAAAACGAATCGTCTTCTGACGATGAAGAACTCGAGCCAGACAGTGATTTGGATTAGCTGCTGATCCTTTTAACAACAACAAACAATATAAAACAACCGAGATTCGGCAAAAGGATTTCCCCTCCGCTCTGGTACTAAAGTCTATCTCAGTTAATAACGACCCTGAGATTTGGCAATTGTATGGAGTGATTTTCAATTGAGGGCGGCTGGCCATCTATTGAGTCCTAGCCCTCGCTATGTGGGTCATTTGATTGGTTAAAAAGAGAGCTTTTCGGGGCACAAATTCGCGCTTTGAAAAGATCAGTCTGTGCTGAGAACGAT
>JALBZB010001007.1:0-14384 GCA_038050625.1 Pythium sp. MPC-2022a
CACCTCGCTGGCGCCATTGCTGCTGGAAGCACTCAACACCTTCCCACAGAGCCACGCGCTCGCGATTGGCTGCCACGTCTCCATGCAGAGCGTCAGCGTCTTGTACGCGACGACGTCGCCAATCTGGAACCAAGTGGCCGAAACGTCCGACTCTGGCGATGGGAACGTGGTCAGCAACCTCGGTATGTCCTGTATAGGAAGAGAAGGTTCAGGTGCTAGAGCGTTAACAATTAGAATAGACAGAGATGAACAGATCAATTTAACTTACCACACTTGAACGTGCCTCAGCCGACTGACTGTCGGGCTGGTCGTGGATCGTGGCGACGATCTCGTACGGTCGCTTCCACATGTCACCCCACTGCTTCTTCTTGGTCTTAGTGGCGGTCGTATGGTTTGCACCTCGTAAAGGCTGTGCTGACGAAGGTTCAGATTGATGTCGCTGCAGGCCGTTTGCATATTGCTGCCTCTGCTGTTGCTGTTTGGCGGGGGCTTTTGAAGCAGCAGGTCGCTGTTCTTGTTGCTGTTGCTGATCTCGGCTGGTTGAAGTCTCTGGCGGTCCATACTTCTTGAGCTCTGGAGAGACATATGCGCGAGGCTTCCTGATATTGAGCGCGTCACCACCGTTGCTCTTGTTAGCAGTCGATTTTACAACCACTTGGCTTTCACCGGCATCCCCAAAGCGCACGTGGCCTTTCACAACTGAGTTTGTCTCTGCATCCGCAGTCTCTTGGACCTTGGGGGAAAAATCTGGCTGAGGAAGCGCTGCCACCGGTGGTGGAAGCTGAGCAAGTGGGTTTGCTGGCCTGTGACCTGGAACTAGAAGCCCTGCAGACAGAATCACTGCTGCGCCATTCTCCTTTGGTCGCTTAGTGCGCTCTTCTCTTGGCTTTCTGTTCCGCGGTCGACGTCTTCGGCGCTGTCGTGGTTCACCCACGCCATTCAAATTTTCTAAAGCTTTCTTGCCCGGTGTGGGTTTCAAAGGGAGCTTTGGAATTGCTGAAGGTTTACTGACTTCCACACGTTGGCGCTTTCGCTCCGGCTGTCGCGCTTTCTTCGCTGATTCGTCCTCCGAATTGCTGCTGCTGCTGTCGCTATCGCTATCACTCGAGTCGCTACTGGAGCTGGACGAACTGTCACTGCTCTCAACTTGTGCTGGCGGTGATGGTGCGATCGCTTTGCGCTTCTTTGACTCGGGAGATGGGACTGCCGGTTGCTTCATTTCCTCCTCTTCACTGTCGTTGCTGCTACTGCTGCTCGATTCCTCACTTGTGTCAGGTTTTCTTGCAACAGCGGCCACTCGCCTTTTGTCCTCACGGCTCTGCTTCTTCAGCTCTTTCCTCGCTTTCTTCTCGTCCTTTGCGCTTGTGGCAGCGACAATGGTTATTGTCTTCTTTTCCTTCTTATCGCGTCTCTTCTTGGGCTTTTCCTGCTGCTGTTCCTCGTCACCACTGCTCACTTCAAGCAGCGCCAGCTCAACACTGCGCTGGCGAAGAGCGTACGCGTTGCTTCCCACAGCACTGCACTGCACGCAGATCTCGTCGTTGTCGCGCACGATGCGGATGTCGTGGCTCGGCAGCAAGTGGAGCTGCTCGAGCACCAGGTCCACGCCGGAGGGGCAGCGCGCGACCGAGAGCCCGAACTCGTGGCGGATCTCGTGCGCCAGGTCGCCCACGAGCCTCGCGCTGGGTGGCACCAGGAACCAGCAGGAGGAGAAGCCGCGCTTGCGCAGCAGGAAGCGCCCCAGCTCGTCCGCGAACACGAGCTTCACGCGCCGATCCATTACTGCCGCCGTTGGCATCATTCGTTTGGATGTGTGCTGCTTGCTGCACTGGCGGGCGGCAATATCGGAGCCGGATTTCGAATGGACTCCTCTCATTGGATATAAACTGACGAAAGATGTATGATTGGTTGAAATGAATTTTGAATGCGTGCAAGTGGAGATCCACCTTTTGTCAAGGGTATATTCAAAATGAAGAGTATAATGAAGTAGTTAAAAAGGACTAATTTTATTAAATTACTTAGTTTATGTTTTTACCAAGGTTTTATGTTTATACAAGTTGATTAATAGAAAGGAGTGTCAGTTCCCTTGATGAGCTATTTTGGCTTGCGCATTTGCGTCATTTCGCATTCAGCAACATCAAGAAGAGCCCACCACCACCTCACACGCCGCCATGGACCGCATCTCGCGCCTGCACGCGCAGCTCGGCGCCTCCGCCGCCACTATCAGCAGTAGATTCAGCTCAAGCTCTTCTTCTCCTCCTCCTTCTGTCGCTCGCGACCTTCAACAACCGGACGTGTACGTCTCCCGCCGCGATGTCGCGCTCGAACAGCATGTGCACGACACGGTGCTCACACCCGACGCGCTCGCGTTCGTGGCGGAGCTCGCGACCACATTCGCGCGCGACATAGAGCAGGTATGCCTACTGTTCTCACAGCCGTCAAATCTGTTTACCTGTGTGTCCGTCTAAGTGTATGTGGATGCTGGCATACGTATAATATCATGGACTGTAGCTGCACCAGCATCGCAGCGCTCGCCGCGTCGCGATTGAGCAGCAGAACGCGGTGCCAACATTCCTCCGCGAGACGGAAGCGATCCGAGAGGATTTGAGCTGGAAGATCGACCCGATCCCGCGCGTTCTGCAGGACCGACGCGTCGACATTGGCGACGTGTCGCCGGCGAACCGCGAATTCCTGCTGCGGTCGCTTAACTCAGGGGCTCAGGTACGCTCCTGTTGCCCAATGTATGTTTACTTGGGTGGATAATGCTAATTCCAACTGTATTGCGATTATATGCAGGGTGTGCAAGTAGATTTCGATGACGGCCACTGCCCAACGTGGACGAATACGCTGCTGGGGCATTTCAACATCATGGACGCGAGTCGCGACAAACTGGCGGTGCCTGCGAAAGGACTGACGCTTGTGCGTGACCCAGCACTGCTGATCGTGCGGCCGCGAGCGTGGAATATGGACGAAATGGTATTGTGTGATGTGCATTTGGTATGATTTGTGTGCGTTACACCTTGTTTCTCATTCATTTGTGGCTTTGTGATTCTTAGAACATGCTTGTGGATGGCGTCGTGGTGCCTGGCGCAGTGTTTGACTTTGGTGTTCACATCTTCCACAAGTACGACACTTGCTCTTTCATGCTGGCTGCTTTGGTGTGGAACTCGAAACTTGCTGGTTAAGAACTGACGTCATATTCACATTGTTTGATATAATCCTTCTAGCGGTAAACTGCTGCTTGAAAATGGTCGCGGTCCATTCCTCTATCTCCCTAAGGTTCGTGACCCTTCCTCCATGTAGCATTACTCATAAACCGCGCTATTTAGTCTCTAATAGCTCATACTTACGCATTCTGCTCATATTTTGTGGGGTAGCTGGAAGGATTTGAAGAAGCCGCGCTCTGGCGCAAGATTTTCGTGCACTCGGAAGCAAAACTGGGGCTCCCAGAGGTTCGTAGTAGACTGCCGTATTGCTGTTATGATTTAGGATACTAATATTTGTTCCTATTTTTATTGTAGGGAAGCATCAAAGCGACCGTGCTGATCGAAAACATCTTTGCTGCGTTTGAGATGGAGGAGATCCTCTTTGAGCTGCGCCACCACTCGTCGGGCTTGAACTGCGGCATGTGGGACTACACAGCGTCGATCGTCGTCAACTTTCGTCACAACCCGGCATGTTTGCTGCCCGATCGTCAGCAGTGTGTCTCCATGAAGTCTGACTTTCTCAGACACTACATGGAGCTTCTGATCCGCACTTGCAAGCGACGCAATGCGCCGGCGACGACGGGAATGGTGCCATTCGTGCTAGACCAGCTGCCGCCCAGCTTGTCGAGAGGCGACGCGATTGAAAAAGCAAAAGCTGGGAAGACGTTTGAAGCGCTCACTGGATCTGACGGTGCGCTCGTGTACGACCTGGAGCTCGTGAAACCTGTCCAAGAGGTGGGGACAGATTTTTTGGGTGTTGGACATCGTGTCCACCTGTATTGGTCACTTGCTAACGTAGCTCATTTGGTAGGTCTTTTCGTCGGTGCGCAACGAAGTTGATGCAAAGTTCAAGGCACTTGACCTCACGACGCCAGTGAATGAAGCTTTCTATGAGAAAACGCTGCTCACGTTGCCCGACGGGTACGTCACCAGGCACTCGGTCGAGTCGAATCTCCGTGTCGCGCTTTTCTACGTGCTTGGGTGGTTCTACGGACAGGGCACGGTCGTTGTGAATGGCTGCGTGGAAGACTCGGCGACTGCGGAGATCTCGCGCGCGCAGCTCTGGCAGTGGATCCACCACCGAGTAGCTATTGATGACAATAACAAGAAGACCCAAGCGCATCGGCATGTGAATGCTGAGTACGAGTTTGTCATTGTGAACGGAAGCTGTTGCATCCAGTACAAAGTGGTCGTATTAAACCTTATGTCTTGTGTGTGTGTCTCTCTATTGCAGCCTCATTCGCGACCTTTTGCTGGACATCGCGCGCGAAGAGATGCAAAAGCAAACACACCAGCTCAAGAACCTCGTCGCGGGCATCAACCTCGTTTTCCGCGTCGTCACGATGCGCTCGCCGCCACCCTTCATGACCACGTTCTTGCTCGAGCAGGAGCCACTGACCAAGTCGCTCGAGCGTTAATAGATGGATGGACGACACTTCTGAATCATCATAGTGAGGTTTCAGTACCAGCAGCAGCAAAATATTTTGACCACCAAAAGCGACACAAACCCACATGTCTTGTGTGTGAAAACCCATGCAGACTCTTTATCCATATATTCGTATTCATGCCATGTACTGACTGACTGGGCTTACTATGTGAAGCTTTCCATCGCCGCGGCCGGCGCGTTGTCCACGACCTCGTACCCGTCGCCCTTGACCGCCAGCAGCGCCTCTCCAGCTTTGTTCTTTCGCTTCTGCTGCCCGATCTTCTCATCATCCTCCTCGCCCTTGTGGGTCACGAAGCTCTTGACGACCAAGTCGCGGTCCAGAATGTTGTAGAGCTCTTCGTCGCTGATGCCACCGCTCTCAACGCCGTTGCGGATCAGCACGTCGTCCTTGAGCAGTTCCTCGAGCTCTTCGTTCGTCAGCGCCTTGCTCGCGCTCTCCTCGGCTGAGCGCGGCTGGTGCTGCTTGAAGTGTCCTCGCTGGATCACGACGCGCTCAAGCTTGCGCTTCTCGATCGCGCGCGCGATCATGCGGTTCTCAAACGAGTTCTCGGTCACGAGGCGATACACCACGATCTCCTTGGTCTGGCCGATGCGATGGCAACGGTCCTGCGCCTGGTTGTCCTGCTGCGGGTTCCAGTCCGAGTCGTAGAAGATCACAGTGTCCGCCGATATCAGATTGATACCGAGTCCGCCGGCACGGGTGGACAGCAGGAAGCAGAAAACGTCCTCTTCGTCGACTCCATTTGGTCCTCCTTTCTTGTTGAAAGCGTCCATCTGGTCTTGACGCGACTTGAGGTCCGTGCTGCCGTCCAGGCGACAGAAATTGTAGCCACGGAAGTCCAGAAAGTCCTGCAAAATGTCCAGCACGCGCGTCATCTGACTGAAGATCAGCACTTTATGGCCGTCGCGCTTGAGCTGCGCGAGCATCTTGTCGAGCACCTGAAGCTTGCCCGACGCCTCGATCAGCCGCTCGTCGGTCGAGATGTCCCCGCTGCCGTCCAGTGGCTCGTCAAACAGGTACGGGTGGTTGCAGCACTTGCGCAGCTGCATCGCGCGGTTCTTGATGCTGTTGGTCTTGAACGCCGCGCCGCGGAACTTGCCATATTTGGCCTCCATCACCTGCTGCAGCGTGCCGTTCGCGATCATCGTGTAGTACTCGCGCTGCTCAGGCGTCATCGGACAGTAGACAAAGATCTCGGTCTTTGACGGCATCTCCTCGACCACGTCCACCTTGAGGCGACGCAGCAGGAACGGACGCAAGATCTCGTGCAATTTGGACACGATCTCCGCTTTCTTCTCACCGGCGAGCACGTCCTGCGCCGTGGCGCTGCCGTCTCGCGCACCATCGGGGGTGAACGAGAACCAGCTCTCAAAGAGCTCCAGGTCGTCAAAGACGTCGGGCAGGATGAAGTTGAGGAGCGCCCAGAGCTCAACCAAGTTGTTCTGCAGTGGCGTACCCGTGAGCAGCAAACGGTTCTCCGAGCGCGCTTTTTTTAGCTCACGCACGAGCTTGCAGTCCATGTTCTTCAGGCGATGGCCCTCGTCGATGATGATGTACTTCCACACAAAGCCGAGGCTGTTGAAGCTCTTGGCGTCCGCCAGGATCATCTCGTACGACGTGATCACCACGGGGAAGTCCATGTCGTTCTTTCGCGCCTTGGCCAGCTCGTTATTGCGGAACGCGCGGCGCTGCGTCATTGTGCCGTGGTACACAAAGCATGGGATGCTCGGCGTCCACTTGCGGAACTCCTTCTCCCAGTTCATGAGCGTCGACAGCGGCGCCGTGATCAGGAACGGACCGCGCACGCCCAGCGACTTGAGGTGCGCGATGAGACCGATCACCTGGATCGTCTTGCCGAGCCCCATTTCGTCCGCCAGGATGCCATTCAGGCCGTTCTCAAAGAGGTTGCACAGCCAGCGGATGCCCTCCAACTGGTAGTCGCGCAGCACACCGCCCGTGAGTAGCTTCGGCTGCTCGAAATCAACGTGCGGCTGCTGACGCGTGTCCAGTTTCGAGTCGTTCTGCATCTGCTTGAGCTTCTTCTCGCCCTCCTTGGCCTTCTTCACGGGGCGGCCGCGCTTGCGCTTGCCCTTGTCTTTCGCATCGCTCTCGACCGGCTCGTCGTCATGGTCGTTGGCGTCTTCCTCTTTGACCTTCACGGTGGTGGCGCTCGCCGCGGTCGACATGTTGGAGAACAGGAAGCTTGAGTACATGCCGGCTTTCTCCAGAAGACTGTCCAGCTTGGCTATCCGGCTCACGGTCTCGTGCACATCCTCGGCTGCTGGCGCTGCTTCAGCTTCAGCTTTCACGGGCTGCTGCTGCTTGAGCTCTTCCTGCTCGGCGGCGCTGACAATGGAGATGCTGGCGACCATGGTTGCTGCTACTGGCGGTGGTGGTAGTGGTAGTGATGGAGATGGTAGTGAACGTGGTGGTAGAGGAGCAAGAATGAAGGAGAAGACGCGCGCGAGCAAGCGAGGGCGAGTGCGCGAATGGAGCGCTTCGCTGCTGGCCCAACCCACCGGATGGTCACCGAAGCTTTGCCTGTTGGCGGGATTTCCTGAAGCGAAAGCAATGGCTTTGGACGAACGCGCGAACAGATTTGATTGGCTCAAATCTATTGTGTTGTGTATTTCATCCAATCACATCACGCAGAAAATTGTGTAGCTATTTGTTGGAGCAAGTTCTTGCCTTTCATGAGCCATTTCACAAGGTTGCACGAATGAAGACATGCACTTGGTCATTATAAGGCTCGCCGGATGCGCCACTGTCCCAATGAAGAAGGTTTCAAGGTGCACATATTGCCTTCTGCCACACACTTCCACCCATTGCAATATGTAGCCAGCCTGTCAGTCGTTCTCTTGTCATTCCATCTAGCCAACCGATCTCTCTCTCTCTCTCTCTCTCTCTCTCTCGTCTCTGTCTTGTGCCTATCCAAAAACAAACCAAACTTCGAGATCTGTATTATCTCTATCATCATCATCTCCCCTGGTCACTTATGCGAGCAAGTTCTCGCCCTGGAAGTGGAAGAGGCACGCGCTGCCGAAGAACATCGCGACGCTGATCATCACCTGCTGGCGCTGCGGCGTGAGCACGGCCGAGACCGAGTCCTTCACCTTCTGGTAGCTCGACTTCTGCACGACCGTCGGGTTGGCAAAGTTACGGCCCATCAGCAAGTTCGACTTTGGCTTGGACACGCTCGCGGCGCCGAGCGAGCGCTGGCTCGCGTTCAGGCGCTCGTACTTGGTGCGCAGGCTCGCGGCTTCGCGCTCGAGGATCGCGAGCACGGCTTCGGCCTCCTGCTTCTTCTTCGAGAGGTTCACGGCCTCGAGGCTCAGGGCCTCAATCTCCGAGAGCACGAACGTGGCTTGCACGTGGAAACGAGTCACGGCAGAGGTGGCGTCCGCGGCGGCTGGGGCGGCCTCTTCTTCGACCGCCACGACAGCAGCGTCAACGGCGACTTCCTCGGCAGTCTCCACTTCGACTTTCTCAGCCTCCACTTCGGCTTCAACGGCGGTCTCGACGGCAGTCTCCACTGGCACTTCCACCTCAGCGACGGCTTCAGCAATGGCTTCCTCCACCTTCTCCTCCGCCACCGCGGCAGCTACCTCTTCAACGACAGCAGCCTCTACTTTCTCTTCTTCCGCAAGTTCCGTGATGCTGGTTTCTTCCTCCGCAACCTCAGTTTCAGCCTCCACAGCTTCAACAGCGGCGGCGGCAGCGGTCTCTTCCTTGATCGTGTACCACTGGTCAAGGTCCTTTCCCTGGAAAAGCGACGACACAGGGAACTCGATCTCTTTCACAGGCTCGGCCTCCGGCTCCTCACCGTCTTTCGCAGAGCCCGCGGCGGCAGCAGGGGCCACCGTGATGGTCACGACGGCTTCGCGCGACTGTACAGGGTCGAACACGAACGTGGCAGGAAACGCGGTTTCCGCAGCCTCTGGCGTCCACTCGACCGAGCGCACCACCGGCTCCTTTGGCTTCTTCTCAACCTTCTTCTTGATCTTCTTGGTCAGGATCGTCTTCGTGATCTTCGTCGTGGTCTTGCGCGCGCCGTGGGCGAGCTCGGCGTGCTCGGCGTGCTCGCTCGCGTCCTCGGCGTCGCTATGCTCATCCTCCTTGATGACCTCAACGCCGACCTCGACGCCGTCTTCCTTCGTGATCACCTTCTCGGCCACGACCTCTTCCTCGCCGGTCTCGGCGTTCACGGCCGTGATGATCACGTTGTGCTTCTCGACCACGTGTTGCTGCTCGACGATCTCAAAGTCGTCGGCCGCATCATCTTCCTCGTACTCGGGGTCAAGAGCGACCGTGATCACGGCGTTCTCCACGGGGGTCTCACCCTCGACGCCGGCGATGCGCACCTCAAGACGACCGACCGACTTGGCGCTCTTGGCCGTCTGCGGGTTCTCGCCCAGCGCCGTGATCTGCGCGAAGAGCGCGTTGATCTCCTGGTCCAGCGCCTTCACCTCGTCCACCTTGGCGGTCACCTTGCGGCGGCACTCGACGTACTGCTGCGACGCCTTCTGCACGAGCGCCGCCACGGCCGCCGACGACGTCGAAGAGGCCATGCTTTCTTCCTGCTTCTTTTGGTCTTTGCTGTGGGGAAGCGTGGGTGGGTGGCTCAGGCAAACTGGCGTTGGACGCCAGCAGGCGAAAGAATGCGAAAGTAAGCGAGGGACATGCGTGAGGTGGACCACGTAAACCCCTCAAAATAGATTTGAAAATAAACATCAACAATAAGAGGGAACTGACGACTTCCAATATACTTCATAATATTACACACGTAAAACAAATTCAACATTCTTCATTCTCTCAATAATATTATACTTCATAATGACGCCACAGCCTGTCAAGAAGAGAGCTTGGCTGGACAATGCTGCTGCTACGAGCGTCGCCTCCTCTGCTGCTAGTATCACAGGAACTCACGGGTTGGAGCTGCTCGCAGGTGCGTTGATGATGACGCGCGCGCTCCCGTAGATCGCCGCTTTGTCGCACGTCGCGAGCACCGTGAGCGCGTTCCTCGACTATTGCTTCCTCGTCAAAAGCCTCGAGGACGCCGTGAAGACGAACGACCTACGGCTGCTGCGCCGCCTCGTCCAAGCGACGCCCACTGCCGAACAATAGGCTGTACCCGCTGTTCTTGCGCTTTCATGCACTGGACGCAGCGAAAGTGGCGGCCGAGTGTGGGTTCTTTGAAGCGCTCAAGCTGCTGCACGAGGTGCACCCTCACGTCATCGGTAGGGACGACGAGCTCTTTACGGTTATCGTCAGCAAGAGAGCGCGATGGAAGCGGCGATGGATGCCACAGTGAGCAACGGCCACCTCCACATGCTGCAGTGGGTTGTGAAGAATCATCCAGCTGCGAATTTGTCTCGCGCGATGGAAATCGCAGTGGCGGATGACCATCTTGAGATCGCCAAGTGGCTCAGTGACTTTGTGGACGTGGCGCCGGGCATCATGGGCTACGTTGCGGAGTCTGGGGACTTGGAGATGATCGAATGGCTCGAGGAGCACGCGAGGGAGTCAGTTGAGTTCTCGCTATCCACGCTCGATCAAGCAGCGAGCAACGGTCACTTGGACGTCCTTCGGTGGTTGTACGCAAAGCGTCAACTAGTGGGAACGTACAAGGCGAACGTCAATGCCGCCAAGAACGGCCACTTAGAAGTCGACAAGTGGCTGCACGTGCACTTTCCAGACAATTTCTCGTACTTGAACATGGATGAGGCTGCTCAGAATGGGCATTCCGGCATTGTCCGGTCCCTCCACGAGCACTGCACAGGCAATGGATGTACTTACGAAGCAATGGATGAGGCTGTGAGAGGCGGCTACTTGGAGATTGTTCACTTTCTTCACGAACACTATAGCAGCGAGGGCTGTTCTCCTGAGGCGATGGACGCCGCTGCAGTCAACGGCCATCTAGAAATCATCAAGTTCCTCCACGAATATCGAACCAAAGGATGCACTACTGAGGCGATGGATGACGCTGCGAAGATGATGATGATGAAAGTGAGGTTTATCTAGGTACGTTGCCGACCTACAATATCCAGACATGAGCTATGCTACGAGGCTCACTCTGCCGTGTGCATCCGCGGTGAAGTGAGGCGTGTGCTCGATGAGTTGAGACGCGTGACGATGAGCGAGGTCGTCGGCCAGCTTCAGAAATGTGGCTCGTGTGTCGACGCCATCACGGCCTACCAGGTCCGTCGAAGCTGTCAGTCGTGCCCCGTTCCACGCTCACGAGACCAGCTCCATGCGCGCCCGTAGGCGACTTCCCGGCGCATGTTGCAGCGATCTTGAAGCCTGGAAGGGGGCGGTCACCAGAGGTGACCCTTGGGAGCTGCGGGGAACTTGAAGGGGCTGAAAAGTCGCTTGCGGCCAAGGCCGCAAATTGGGAGGTGATGACGCTGCGAAGAATGGGCATCTCGAGATTGTCGATTTCCTCCATACTCACCGCAGGGAAGGCTGCACAACCAAAGCGATGGATCACGCTGCGAAGTTTAGGAACCTTGAAGTGGTACAGTGGCTGTATGATCACCGCACAGAGAGGTGCACAACGGACGTGATGGACTACGCGACACCGGCGTATCTGGACGTGGTGCAGTAGCTTCATGCGAATCGGTCTGAGGGCTGCACGAGGGCAGTGATGGACCAAGCCACCAGCACCGGATACCTGAAGATGATGGGATTTCTTTTGGACAATCGTCCAAAAAGCTTCTCGGGGGCACTACTAACTGATGACATCGCGAGTCTGCACTGGTACTATGAGAATCATCGCGACAAGTGCGACGTGAGCGAGATTCAAGAATCTGCGGAGGCCTACGACCAAGACGACATCCTCGAGCGGCTGGAAGACGTGGAGGAACTCAAATCTCTTGAAGGCGAATGAATGACACATGTGCATAGAGAAAGACCGAGTCACACACACACACACATCTCTAATTGACACCAGCTCAGAGTCAAACTCCTCCGAATCGCTCCAAGCGATTCCACACCCTTTGAAAAAGGTTGAAAAAGGAAGCCGGAAGCTACATGACTCCTCTTAGAGCCGCAATTGCAAGTCGACTTGGTTTTTGTATTCAGGTGTAAATTTGGGAAGCCGCACCGAAATTACATCATCAATAGAAAAACCAAGTTATCCTGGAATTGCGTTTCTAATAGAAATCATGTAGCTTCGTTTTGAGCGTCGAAATAGTACTGATTTAACTTGATATGTGTATGCTGAAAAATAGTTGGCTTTTGATATTTTTACATGACGAAAATATTTTAGCAACTGTCAATTTATAATCGCGTGGGCAATGTTAAGTTTGAACATCACAGCAAAAATGGCAAGCAGATACGATAATGGAGATAACGACGCCGCTGCGCGTGCGCACACGTCGACTCGCGCCACCGCACGCGAAGGAGCCGTCAGTGAACTAGAGATAGCGTTGCTGCACTTCTCTGCTGTCGGCAGCGATGCACTGCGAGACGCGCTGCTGAGCGACGCGAGCGACAAGCAGCAGCAACGTCCAAGCAGCAGTACTCTCCAAGAGCTCACGTGGTTGCTTGGAGAATTGAGGCAGCAGCAAGTCGCGCTCTCCAGTGAGCTGCTCCGGTCTATTGTCGCGGTCGTGAAAACGCTCTGCAAGACCGCGACTGCGTACATCTCGCTCGTGGCGTCTAGTGCGAATGAGGAGGTCGCGGGGTTTCTCGCTCTGGACGACAACCTGGTGCCGATATTCGAGTTCCTGGCGGCGTTCACAGAGCTCATGCACAGCCGGAAACCCTCCACACAAGCGACAACAGCAACAAGAACAACAAACAATGAGCCACTCCAAAGCCAAGTCGCTACTGCTTACGGCGTAAAAGAGCTGCTGCGCTGGGTCCCGTTTGTGCTGTACGCCTGCGCGCACATTGTGTGCGACCAGCTTCCTGCTGCCGAGTCGATGCGCGTGTTCCCAGTCGCCCAGAGGATCCTTAGTCGCTGCGAAACCATCACCGACTCAGTGTCCCAGTCTGAGCTCTTCGCAAAGTACATTGAGCAGCTCGTCGCGCTTTGTTCGCAAGCGAGCGCCTCAAAGGAGGAGTGGGTCGACAGCCACTCGTTCCACAAGCACGTGCTGCGCTACGTCACGCTCCAGGTGCCGTTCCCCCACCTGGGCGGCGGCTTGCTCGGCCGTCTGCTCGCGCTCGTGTTCCCGCTTATCGACGACCTCAGCGACTCCACGCAGCTCGTCGGCGCGCAGATCCTGCAGCACGTGGTGCACAACGTGACGGCCACGGAGCTGCGCTGGTACACGGACGTGCTCCTGGAGGTGCTGCGCTTGGCGATCACATCGCGCAAGCTCGAGACGATCGACGTGCTGCTCGACTGTCTGGTAACATCGTTGGACAAACTGTCGCCTCCGAGTGAGTTTGCGCACTACGACAAGTTCTTCCCGCGACTGTTGAACGACACGAGTCTCTGCACCGAGGTGGCGATCCGCGTCATCTTTCTGCGCCGCCTGCGTCCGATGGTCGAGCGCATTGGCACGCCGCACAGCATCCACGTGATTCGGTACCTGCAGCCGCTGCTCAAGGTGTTGATCGCGTCGTTCGAAGGGATCAACATCGCGCTCCTGCTCGAGACGCTCGAGACGCTGCGCGTGACGATCCTGAGCGCGTGGCCGCGGGTGCCGGCGCACACGGAGGAGATCTTCGTTGGTGTGATGCGCGCAGTCGCGTTCTGCGATGTGTTTGACGCCGGAGGAGGCGCGCTACAGAGCCCTCTTCCCAAAGAAAAAGAGCAGATTCTGGAGCGTTGCGAGCACATTTTCGTGCTGTTGCATGACTTGGGGGCAGTGAGGAGAGACGACGCTGGGGTCACAGAGGCAGAGCCAGAAACTCACACCCAGAAGCAGCAGCTAGATACGCAGGTGCTGAGAATGCTGCACGAAGTGTCGTCGTCGTGCGCGCCACTGAAACCTTTCTGCGAGCGCATGACAGCAAAACTCCATGCAATACCGTGATCAGCCAAATAATCGCAACAAGAAATGAAATGGGCAAGTCATAGTATAGTGACTGGGAGCATTGATATGTTGAACTGACACCCGCTAATTGGTGTCTTATAATGCCGAAGCGATCTGGGGGAGCAAAAGCTGGAGACTTTAGGTGCGTAGGAGGGTTTCTAATAAGCCCGTGCACAGGTTTAGCGGTGTGACCCCCAGCAGATTGGATCGGTTGGTTGGATGTCAAGATCAAGGCACCCTTGTATTCACTGTTGGCTGTTTGTAGCCCTATTTTCGTTTGCCTTACTCTCAATACTGTATGCTACGTTGCGCGATGTAGCCACCAATCTGACAAGTTTGAGAATGAATCAAAACACTCGTGAAGCGAAAGAAGGATCCGCTTTATTATGAACGATAAACACTTACAACTCTGTATTATGTCCATCACACGTGGACATCACTGAGGATACTCATACATTGTGCGCGTGGCGGCATCATCGAAAAGAAAACCCAGACTCGGCGCTTATTCTCGACGAACCTTGCACTTGCTGGTGGCGGCTGGAGCAGTGGTTGGCTTGGCGCTGGTGGCTGGAGCAGTCGTTGGCTTCATGGTGGCTGGCTTCATGGTGGCAGCAGGGGCGGTGGTCGCCTCACCACCAACGGCAGGGCCGGTGGTGGGTTTCTTGGTGGTGGTCGTAGGACTGCCGTTGCCGATCTTGGCGCAGTCGATGTACACTTGCCACTCGAGCAACGTGGACATCCAG